>JAFEUB010001792.1:262500-277500 GCA_024529925.1 Ophthalmolycus amberensis
AGCCCCAAAGAGTGAATTCTAATTGAAATGCTTGTGATGAAGCCAGGCATTTAATAACCTCTGTTTATGTGTGTCAGACATTATGATTATGTCTCCTCTCCCCCTCTCCCCCCCACCCAGTCCCACCCTTTCAAAATAAAAGTCCCATGGATTAACTGTATTTAAACAAGCTCAAAATTAGGCTTTTTTGTTAAAAAAATGAATGCTCTTACTAATACTGCGACAACTACTACTGCTGCTGCTAATATAGTATTACTACTACTGCTACTACTACTTCTACTATAACTTTTGCTGTTGCTACTATTACTACTACTGCTACTGCTATTACTGCTACATCAATATTATTACTACCACTACTGCTATTACTACCACTACTACTATTACTTATACGACAACTGCTACTACTACTACTGCTATTCATGCTACTAAAAGTAGTAATACTACTACAGCTATTAGTACGACTGCTACTAGTACTACTACTACTGCTACATCTTCTACTGCCATTACTATTACTACTACTACTACTACTGCTGTGATATGAAATACTACGACCAATACTACAGCTATTACTATGACCACTGATACTACGTCTTCTACTACTTCTTCTAATTACTAATACTTCTACTACTAATAATACTTCTACTACAACTTATACTACTACAAATATCACCACTGATGAATTTTTTTAAGCCACAGAAACTGTTTAAATATCAAAATGTTCAGCTCTTTCAGGAGAGGTGTGATATGACTTTTCATATTTGTAATCTTTAAACTTTTTGAATTATTAAGCTTTTTGCAATTTGTTTTTGAATTGGATATCTATTTTCAGCAATGTTTTTGCGATTAATTTCAGTTTTCAGCATTCCAACGCATTTTCAGCAGGAAATGCTTTTTCTAGTTCTTTCTTCTCTCTCTCTCTCTCTCACTCATTCTTTCTTCTCTCTCTCTCTCATTCTTTCTTCTCTCTCTCTCTCTCTCTCTCACTCATTCTTTCCTCTCTCTCTCTCTCTCTCTCTCTCTTTCTTCTCTCTCTCTCACTCATTCTTTCTTCTCTCTCTCTCTCTCTCACTCACTCATTCTTTCTTCTCTCTCTCTCTCTCATTCTTTCTTCTCTCTCTCTCTCTCTCACTCATTCTTTCCTCTCTCTCTCTCACTCATTCTTTCTTCTCTCTCTCTCACTCATTCTTTCTTCTCTCTCTCTCACTCATTCTTTCCTCTCTCTCTCTCTCTCATTCTTTCTTCTCTCTCTCACTCATTCTTTCTTCTCTCTCTCTCACTCATTCTTTCTTCTCTCTCTCTCTCTCATTCTTTCTTCTCTCTCTCACTCATTCTTTCTTCTCTCTCTCTCTCTCATTCTTTCTTCTCTCTCTCTCACTCATTCTTTCTTCTCTCTCTCTCACTCATTCTTTCTTCTCTCTCTCTCTCTCTCACTCATTCTTTCTTCTCTCTCTCACTCATTCTTTCTTCTCTCTCTCTCTCACTCATTCTTTCTTCTCTCTCTCTCTCATTCTTTCTTCTCTCGCTCTCACTCATTCTTTCTTCTCTCTCTCTCACTCATTCTTTCTTCTCTCTCTCTCACTCATTCTTTCTTCTCTCTCTCTCTCTCTCTCACTCATTCTTTCTTCTCTCTCTCACTCATTCTTTCTTCTCTCTCTCACTCATTCTTTCTTCTCTCTCTCTCTCTCATTCTTTCTTCTCTCTCTCTCACTCATTCTTTCTTCTCTCTCTCTCACTCATTCTTTCTTCTCTCTCTCTCTCTCTCTCTCTCATTCTTTCTTCTCTCTCTCACTCATTCTTTCTTCTCTCTCTCTCACTCATTCTTTCTTCTCTCTCTCTCACTCATTCTTTCTTCTCTCTCTCTCACTCATTCTTTCTTCTCTCTCTCACTCATTCTTTCTTCTCTCTCTCACTCATTCTTTCTTCTCTCTCTCTCACTCATTCTTTCTTCTCTCTCTCTCACTCATTCTTTCTTCTCTCTCTCTCACTCATTCTTTCTTCTCTCTCTCTCACTCATTCTTTCTTCTCTCTCTCTCTCACTCGTTCTTTCTTCTCTCTCTCTCACTCATTCTTTCTTCTCTCTCTCTCTCACTCACTCATTCTTTCTTCTCTCTCTCTCTCACTCATTCTTTCTTCTCTCTCTCTCACTCATTCTTTCTTCTCTCTCTCTCTCACTCACTCATTCTTTCTTCTCTCTCTCTCACTCATTCTTTCCTCTCTCTCTCTCACTCATTCTTTCTTCTCTCTCTCTCACTCATTCTTTCTTCTCTCTCTCTCTCACTCATTCTTTCCTCTCTCTCTCTCTCTCATTCTTTCTTCTCTCTCTCACTCATTCTTTCTTCTCTCTCTCTCACTCATTCTTTATTCTCTCTCTCTCACTCATTCTTTCTTCTCTCTCTCTCACTCATTCTTTCTTCTCTCTCTTTCACTCATTCTTTCTTCTCTCTCTCTCACTCATTCTTTCTTCTCTCTCTCTCACTCATTCTTTCTTCTCTCTCTCTCTCACTCATTCTTTCTTCTCTCTCTCTCTCACTCAATCTTTCTTCTCTCTCTCACTCACTCATTCTTTCTTCTCTCTCTCTCTCACTCACTCATTCTTTCTTCTCTCTCTCTCTCTCACTCATTCTTTCTTCTCTCTCTCTCACTCATTCTTTCTTCTCTCTCTCTCTCACTCACTCATTCTTTCTTCTCTCTCTCTCACTCATTCTTTCCTCTCTCTCTCTCACTCATTCTTTCTTCTCTCTCTCTCTCATTCTTTCTTCTCTCTCTCTCTCACTCATTCTTTCCTCTCTCTCTCTCTCTCATTCTTTCTTCTCTCTCTCACTCATTCTTTCTTCCCTCTCTCTCACTCATTCTTTATTCTCTCTCTCTCACTCATTCTTTCTTCTCTCTCTCTCACTCATTCTTTCTTCTCTCTCTCTCACTCATTCTTTCTTCTCTCTCTCTCACTCATTCTTTCTTCTCTCTCTCTCACTCATTCTTTCTTCTCTCTCTCTCTCACTCATTCTTTCTTCTCTCTCTCTCTCACTCATTCTTTCTTCTCTCTCTCTCTCACTCACTCATTCTTTCTTCTCTCTCTCTCTCACTCATTCGTTCTTCTCTCTATCTCTCACTCATTCAGAGACCTCTGACTACTAGTACTACTACTACTGCTACATCTTCTACTGCCATTACTATTACTATTACTACTACTACTACTACTACTAGTGTGATATTAAATACTACGACCAATACTACAGCTATTACTATGACTACTGATACTACGTCTTCCACTACTTCTTCTAATTACTAATACTTCTACTACTAATAATACTTCTACTACAACTTCTACTACTACTACAAATATCACTAATACTACTACTAGTAGTTATTCTAATGCTACTAATACTTCTACTAATAATACTTCTACTACAACTACAACTTCTACTACAAACATCACTACTACTACTACTAGTAGTTATTCTAATGCTACTAATACTTCTACTAATAATACTTCTACTACAACTTATACTACTACAAATATCACCACTGATGAATTTTTTTAAGCCATAGAAACTGTTCAAATATCAAAATGTTCAGCTCTTTCAGGAGAGGTGTGATATGACTTTTCATATTTGTAATCTTTAAACTCTTTGAATTATTAAGCTTTTTGCAATTTGTTTTTGAATTGGATATCTATTTTCAGCAATGTTTTTGCGATTAATTTCAGTTTTCAGCATTCCAACGCATTTTCAGCAGGAATGCTTTTTCTAGTTCCACTATTTCTTCCGTCACCCCCATTTTCCGTTGCAACTCTTCTTCTTCTTCTTCTTCATTTTTTAAGTTACAGAAACCGTTCAACTATCAAAATGTTCAGCTCCTTCAGCTCATCTCTGCTATGACTTTTTCTATTTCTAACCTTTAAACTTTTTGAATTATTAAGCTTTTAGCAACTTTATTTTTGAATGGGATGTCTATTGAGAATATTTTCAAATCCTCTTAAACTTCTTCAACTTTCAAATCCTTCAACTTCCTCATACTTTCAGCTAAAGACACCATTTCAACTTTCAAATGTTGAGAAAACCCTGAACTAATTCAGCTTTCCGATATCTTTTAAACTTTTTGAACTGCAGCAATTTAACTTTTATGATTTTTCAGCCCTTTTCTGACTTTATAATGGGTGTGTATTGCACAGCTTAGAGTGCGTGATGTCACCGCTAGAGTGAAGAGCAGCTTGAGAGTCTTGTGAAAAAAACATTTGTGTTTTGCCACTGTGTCCACAATCTTCACTCTTCATGCATAATTTCTGGATGTAGAAGTAGCTAATATTGTCCTTGTCGTAGAAAAATTACTGTGTAATACCACAGATTTCCACATTTGACACAGAAGCCGTTAATTGAGAGGAAAACCAACTTTCTGCTCCATAGAGACCAATGTTAAATTTTGCTTCAAAAACATCTTCCACAGAACACGGTACCCCATTTCTAGATCGCCAGTTAAGCCACATTTTTTACACTACAGACACAATTTTTACAAGATCTGTTTCTCAAGTCATCCTCCCTCTCAATTATTAATATCGGAGCAATAGGAGCTACGGTTATGGGAGTTTTGATGATTTGTTTGAGAGGTGTTTCCCTGTTTTATCTCCATGAAATGGCTTCAGGCACACAGGTGTTTGCGATTGAGCCAATTAGTGATGTTGATAAACACACAGACTCACAGACACACGCTCACATACACTCCTCTCCCTCTCTCTCTCTGTGTGTCTCTCTCTCATACAGTCATTCAGGTCTTAGGGATCTTTAGAGGTCTTTCCCCCCTCCTCCACCCCCCCCCCACACACACACGCCATTTTAAAATAAAAGCCCCACAGAATGAATCCTAACTGAAATGCTTGTGATGAGCCTGTCATTTAATAACCGGTTTGTGTTTATCTAACATCATGATTCTGTCTCCTCTCCCCTTCTCCCCCACACCCCACACCCCATTTCAAAATAAAAGCCCCAGAGAGTGAATTCTAACTGAACTGCTTGTGATGAAGCCTGTCATTTAATAACCTCTGTTTATGTGTCAAACATTATGATTATGTCTCCTCTCCCCCTCCCTCCCCCACCCAGTCCCACCCTTTCAAAATAAAAGCCTCATGGATTAACTGTATTTAAACGTTAAACTCAAAATTAGGCTTTTTTGTTGAAATAATGAATGCTCTTACTAATACTGCGACAACTACTACTACTACTGCTAATATTTCTAGTATTACTACTACTACCACTTCAACTTTTGCTGTTGCTACTATTACTACTACTGTTACTGCTATTACTACTACCACAAATATTATTACTACCACTACTGCTATTACTACCACTACCACTACTATTATTACTTATACCACAACTGCTACTACTGCTATTCCTGCTACTACCAGTACTAATACTACTACAGCTATTAGTACGACTGCTACTAGTACTACTACTACTGCTACTTCAAACACTGACTTTACTATTACTACTACTACTTATTCTACAACTACTACTGTTATATTAAATACTACGACCACTACGACAGCTATTACTACGACTACTGATACTACTACTTCTACTACTTCTTCTTCTAATTACTAATACTTCATCTACAACTTCTACTACTACTGCTACTACAAATATCACTACTGCTACAACTAGTACTTATTCAAATGCTACTAATACTTATACTGATAATAATACTTTTACTACAACTACAACTTCTACTACTACTACAACAAATATCACTACCGCTGGAATTCTTTTAAGCGACAGAAACCATTCGAATATCAAAATGTTCAGCTCTTTCAGGAGAGGTGTGATATGACTTTTCATATTTGTAATCTTTAAACTTTTTGAATTATTAAGCTTTTTGCAATTGTTTTTGAATTGGATATCTATTTTCAGCAATGTTTTTGCAATTAATTTCAGTTTTCAGCATTCCAACGCATTTTCAGCAGGAAATGCATTTTCTAGTTAATCTATGAAGTTTCACTTTTCAAAGTAAAGTGAGTGTTTTTATTTAATGTCTGCATAGAAACAGAATATTTTACCTGTTAAACACCTCAAATGTTTCTTTAAATCAAATAATTTTGTTGTATTACAGATCATTTGTATTTAACT
The DNA here is from genome assembly GCA_024529925.1 of Ophthalmolycus amberensis. Taxonomy (NCBI): domain Eukaryota; kingdom Metazoa; phylum Chordata; class Actinopteri; order Perciformes; family Zoarcidae; genus Ophthalmolycus; species Ophthalmolycus amberensis. Next base: position 268,620 of record JAFEUB010001792.1, read on the forward strand.
TCTGAGAGACTTATTTTGAAATACTATTCAACATTTCAGAGATTTTCTCTGTGTGTGTGTGTATCTGTATCTGTGTGTTTGTGTGTGTATGTGTGTGTGTGCAGCTGCACTCCAAGACACCAATTAAAGTGTCTGTGTCAGACTGTAATCATTAGTCTGGTCTGTAATCTGAACATTCACACTGAGATTGGGGGGGGGGGGGCAGTCCAGCATTCTGACAAACCCTGTAGAGTCAGTTTCAGTCCTGTTGCATTCTGGGAAAGAGATGGTTCAGGGTTCCAGTTTAGTGGACTTAGTGTCCCCCCCACTTAGTGTCCCACCCTAACCGTGACTCCTGAACCAGGTATGAACCAAACTGGACTCAGAGCTCATTCATATCCTGACTACATTGCCCATAATGCTCAGTGTGCTGCCTCTTACTGCTAATAAAGTTGACTCCACAGTGTCCAGCAGAGAGCAGGACAGAGACAGGAAGTCAGCTGTTTGTTACAGGAAGTGTGTTTCTGGCTGAAGCAATGGAAACACACACACACACACTTCCGTAAGCAGCCTGAGAGTAAAACCTGCAGAAACTAGTTAGTCAGAAACTACTGACTAACCCAGGGATTAAAAATGTACACCAAGTGGTCTGTTTACATGTCTGTATTCGGTCTGTTAACCAGTCTGTAAACCGGTCTGTAAACCGGTCTGTAAACCGGTCTGTTAACCGGTCTGTAACTGGTATGTTAACTGGTCTGTATTCGGTCTGTTTACATGTCTGTTGACCGGTATGTTTACATGTCTGTATTCGGTCTGTTAACCAGTCTGTTAACCGGTCTGTTAACCGGTAAGTTAACCGGTAAGTTAACCGGCCTGTAAACCGGCCTGTTAACCGGCCTGTTAACCGGTCTGTTAACCGGTCTGTTAACCGGTCTGTAACTGGTCTGTATTCGGTCTGTTAACCGGTCTGTTAACCGGTCTGTAACCGGTCTGTAACTGGTCTGTAACTGGTTTGTTAACCAGTCTGTTAACCGGTCTGTAACTGGTCTGTTAACTGGTCTGTTAACCGGTCTGTAACTGGTCTGTTAACCGGCCTGTTAACTGGTCTGTAACTGGTCTGTTAACTGGTCTGTTAACCGGTCTGTAACTGGTCTGTTAACTGGTCTGTTAACCGGTCTGTAACTGGTCTGTTAACTGGTCTGTTAACCGGTCTGTTAACTGGTCTGTTAACCGGTCTGTAACTGGTCTGTAACCGGTAAGTTAACCGGTCTGTTAACCGGCCTGTAAACCGGTCTGTTAACCGGTCTGTAACTGGTCTGTAAACCGGTCTGTAACTGGTCTGTATTCGGTCTGTTGACTGGTCTGTTAACCGGTCTGTAACCGGTCTGTTAACCGGTAAGTTAACCGGCCTGTTAACCGGCCTGTAAACCGGTCTGTAAACCGGCCTGTAAACCGGTCTGTTAACCGGTCTGTTAACCGGTCTGTAACCGGTCTGTAAACCGGTCTGTAACTGGTCTGTAAACCGGTCTGTAACTGGTCTGTAAACCGGTCTGTAACTGGTCTGTATTCGGTCTGTTAACCGGTCTGTTAACCGGTCTGTAACTGGTCTGTTAACCGGCCTGTTAACTGGTCTGTTAACCGGTCTGTAACTGGTCTGTTAACTGGTCTGTTAACCGGTCTGTAACTGGTCTGTTAACCGGTCTGTTAACCGGTCTGTAACTGGTCTGTTAACCGGTCTGTTAACCGGTCTGTTAACCGGTCTGTTAACCGGTCTGTAACCGGTAAGTTAACCGGTCTGTTAACCGGCCTGTAAACCGGTCTGTAACTGGTCTGTAAACCGGTCTGTAACTGGTCTGTAACTGGTCTGTATTCGGTCTGTTGACTGGTCTGTTAACCGGTCTGTAACCGGTAAGTTAACCGGTCTGTTAACCGGTCTGTTAACCGGCCTGTTAACCGGCCTGTAAACCGGTCTGTAAACCGGCCTGTAAACCGGTCTGTTAATCGGTCTGTAACCGGTCTGTAAACCGGTCTGTAACTGGTCTGTAACCGGTCTGTAACTGGTCTGTAACCGGTCTGTTAACCGGCCTGTTAACCGGCCTGTTAACCGGTCTGTTAACCGGTCTGTTAACTGGTCTGTAACTGGTCTGTAACCGGTCTGTTAACTGGTATTCTAGCAGCTGTACCGACTATTTCTGGTTCTTTAGGCGTTCTGACTACATTTCAACATCAAAGAGAATATTTCATCACAGCCGATTGGAAACACACACACACAAGTTGGATTTTCTATCATTGTGGGGTCTTCTCTTCGCCTCATCACCATGGTTACCTCAACCGTAACCACGGAAACCCTGACCATCAGAGAGACTTTAACTTTAACACTTTTATTCCTGAACCTGAACCTAAACATGGTCCTGGTCCTGAACCTAGACCTGGTCTTGAAACCAAGCCTGGTCCTGAAACTGAACACAGTCTTGAAATCATCTGGTTTTATACAGTATACGTGAATATATATATAAATATATATCCATCCATCCATCCATCCATTTTCCTCCTCTTATCCGGGGTCGGGTCGCGGTGGCAGCAGGCCAAGCAGGCTGACCCAGACCTCCCTCTCCCCGGCAACATGTTCCAGCTCATTCTGGGGGATCTCGAGGCGTTCCCAGGTCAGCTATATATATATATATATATATATCTATATATATATATATAGATATCTATATATATATATATATATATATATATATATATATATATATATATATATATATATATATATATATATATAGATATATAGATATATATATATAGATATATCTATATATATATATATATATATATATATAGATATATCTATATATATATATATATATATATATATATATATATATAGATATATATATAGATATATATATATATAGATATATATAGATATATATATATATATATATACACACACACACATATAACCTCAAATATAACACAAAGAATAAATAAATATAAAACATAGAATATCGGCTCATCGTCGGGTAAACACCATCTACACCTCGTCTTGTGGGGATATAAATCTGATCACACGTGAACACTTGGTTTAATGTGGGAGTTAGGTTTAGTTTAGATTTAGGATCGGGTTTAGTTTAGATTTAGGATCAGGTTTAGGTTAGAATTAGGATCGGGTTTAGTTTAGATTTAGGATCAGGTTTAGTTTAGATTTAGGATCGGGTTTAGTTTAGATTTAGGATCGGGTTTAGGTTAGATTTAGGATCAGGTTTAGGTTAGATATAGGATCAGGTTTAGGTTAGATTTAGGAGCAGGTTAGATTTAGGATCAGGTTTAGGATCAAGTTTAGGTTAAATTTAGGATCAGGTTTAGGTTATATTTAGGATCAGGTTTAGGTTAGATTTAGGAGCAGGTTAGATTTAGGATCAGGTTTAGGATCAAGTTTAGGTTAAATTTAGGATCAGGTTCAGTTTAGATTTAAGATCAGGTTTAGGTTATATTTAGGATCAGGTTTAGTTTAGATTTAGGATCAGGTTTAGTTCAAATTTAGGATCAAGTTTAGTTTAGATTTAGGATCGGGTTTAGTTTAGATTTAGGATTGGGTTTAGTTCAGATTTAGGATCGGGTTTAGTTTAGATTTAGGATCAAGTTTAGTTTAGATTTAGGATCAGGTTTAGTTTAGATTTAGGATCAAGTTTAGTTTAGATTTAGGATTGGGTTTAGTTCAGATTTAGGATCGGGTTTTTTAGTTAAAATTTAGGATCAGGTTTAGTTAAAATTTAGGATCAGGTTTAGTTCAGATTCAGGATCGGGTTTAGATTCAGGATCGGGTTTAGTTCAGATTTAGGATCGGGTTTAGTTTAGATTCAGGATCGGGTTTAGTTCAGATTCAGGATCGGGTTTAGTTCAGATTCAGGATCGGGTTTAGTTCAGATTCAGGATCGGATTTAGTTCAGATTCAGGATCAGGTTTAGTTTAGATTCAGGATCGGGTTTAGTTCAGATTCAGGATCAGGTTTAGTTTAGATTCAGGATCGGGTTTAGTTCAGATTCAGGATCAGGTTTAGGTTAAATGCAGGTGTAGCTATGATTGTTGGGTAACTGTGTATGTGTGTGTGTGTATGTGGTGTGTGTGTGTGTGTGTGTATGTGGTGTGTGTGTGTATGTGGTGTGTGTGTGTGTGTATGTGGTGTGTGTGTGTATGTGGTGTGTGTGTGTGTATGTGGTGTGGTGTGTGTGTGTATGTGGTGTGTGTGTGTATGTGGTGTGTGTGTGTGTATGTGGTGTGTGTGTGTATGTGGTGTGTGTGTGTGGTGTGTGTGTGTGTATGTGGTGTGTGTGTGTATGTGGTGTGTGTGTGTATGTGGTGTGTGTGTGTATGTGGTGTGTGTGTGTATGTGGTGTGTGTGTGTGGTGTGTGTGTGTGTATGTGGTGTGTGTGTGTATGTGGTGTGTGTGTGTGTGTGTGTGTATGTGGTGTGTGTATGTGGTGTGTGTGTGTGTGTATGTGGTGTGTGTGTGTGTGTATGTGTGTATGTATGTGGTGTGTGTGTGTATGTGGTGTGTGTGTGTATGTGGTGTGTGTGTATGTGGTGTGTGTGTGTGTGTATGTGGTGTGTGTGTGTATGTGGTGTGTATGTGGTGTGTGTGTGTGTGTGTATGTGGTGTGTATGTGGTGTGTGTGTGTGTGTGTATGTGGTGTGTGTATGTGGTGTTTGTATGTGGTGTGTGTATGTGTGTATGTGGTGTGTGTGTGTATGTGGCGTGTGTGTGTGTGTATGTGGTGTGTGTGTGTGTGTATGTGGTGTGGTGTGTGTGTGTGTGTGTATGTGGTGTGTGTGTGTGTGTGTATGTGGTGTGTGTGTGTGGTGTGTGTGTGTGTGTATGTGGTGTGTGTGTGTGTGTGTATGTGGTGTGTGTGTATGTGGTGTGTATGTGGTGTGTGTGTGTGTGTATGTGGTTTGTATGTGTGTGTGTATGTGGTGTGTGTGTGTGTGTATGTGGTGTGTGTGTGTATGTGGTTTGTATGTGTGTGTGTATGTGGTGTGTGTGTGTGTGTATGTGGTGTGTGTGTGTATGTGGTGTGTGTGTGTGTATGTGGTGTGTATGTGTGTGTGTATGTGGTGTGTATGTGGTGTGTGTGTGTGTGTATGTGGTTTGTATGTGTATGTGGTGTGTGTGTGTATGTGGTGTGTATGTGGTGTGTGTGTGTGTGTGTGTGGTGTGTGTGTGTGTATGTGGTTTGTATGTGTATGTGGTGTGTGTGTGTGTGTGTGTATGTGGTGTGTATGTGGTGTGTGTGTGGTGTGTGAATGTGGTGTGTGTGTGTGTGTATGTGGTGTGTATGTGGTGTGTGTGTGGTGTGTGTATGTGGTGTGTGTGTGTGTATATGTGGTGTGTGTGTGTGTATGTGGTTTGTATGTGTATGTGGTGTGTGTGTGTGTGTGTATGTGGTGTGTATGTGGTGTGTGTGTGGTGTGTGTATGTGGTGTGTGTGTGTGTGTATGTGGTGTGTGTGTGTGTGTATGTGGTTTGTATGTGTATGTGGTGTGTGTGTATGTGGTGTGTATGTGGTGTGTGTGTGTGTGTGTGTGTATGTGGTGTGTGTATGTGGTGTGTGTGTGTGTGTATGTATGTGGTGTTTGTATGTGGTGTGTGTAGTGTGTGTGTGTATGTGGTGTGTGTGTGTGGTGTGTGTGTGTGTGTATGTGGTGTGTGTGCGTGTATGTGGTGTGTGTGTGTGGTGTGTGTGTGTGTGTATGTGGTGTGTGTGCGTGTATGTGGTGTGTGTATGTGGTGTGTGTGTGTTGACTCCACAGGGAGCGATCGAGAGGAACCAGCTTCTTTATGGATTATTAATATCACCTCCGGCTACACACACAGACGGTGTGTGTATCAGATCACACACACACCAGGGATGGGGGGAGGGGGGGCTCAGCAGTTGGTGTGATCAAGGACGCTTCATTCACACTCCACTCAACAGTGTGTGTGTGTGTATAAACTGTTCAGAGGCCACACCCTAATCTGGGATCACCAAAAGACCCCCCCCCCCCCCCCCCCCCCCCCGTCAGCTGAGGGCGTCACGGCAACAACACTCTTTTCTGCATTTCAGATTCATACTCTGGGATTGAAACTTGTATTTGTGGGGCTTTTCTTTTGAAAGGGTGGGACTGGGTGGGGGAGAGGAGACAAAATCATAATGTTTGACACTAAAATGAGAGGCTTCATCACAAGCATTCCAGTTAGAATTCATTCTGTGGGGGCTTTTAATTTGAAATGGGGGGTGAGAGGGGAAAAGACACAGAGAGGAGAGAGAGACAGAAAAATAGACACAGAGAGAGAGAGAGAGAGAGACTGTGTGCGTGTAGTAACTGGTTGCCATGGTGAGGACGCACCTGGTGTTAGAGGCAGACTGATTAAGAAACATTACAGTAAACAGTGATTTTGAACAAAACCCCGAACTCCTTTTAACAAATTAGCAGGAGTCTGAGTGCCAAAATATGGATACCGTGAGAAAGATAAGACTCTGGCAAACGCAGGCATGTGTTTTTTATGTTTGTGGTTTTAAAAATTTGAGCTCCAGAGCAAAATACAAAACTGGTACCGTCTGCTTTCTTTGAGAAATGAGTGGTGAGATTTAACATGGAGTCTGATGGAGCAGCTGGTTGGAGTTCATGTCAGACCAGTTTCAAGATTCTCTTCAGGATCTCAGTCTTCAGTCAGCTGGTTCAGGATCTGTCTTCTGGTTTTCAGACTGTGTGAAGATGCTGAGCTAAACCCACAGATTACACACGTTGACACTGTGTGTGTGTGTGTGTGTGTGTGTGTGTGTGTGAGAGAGAGAGAGAGCTGATTACACACTAATCTGAATCTGGTCTCAATCCTTCAGATTAGTCAAATGGACATTTCAGTTAAATAATCTTCATCACACAGACGATGATGTCACTGATGATGATAATGATGATGTCACTGGTGCTACTTCCTCCAGGTCACATGACCTCATTCAGAAAACAACCAATGACATCTGACAGTGGTGGCCTTCAAGGCCTTCTCTGCTGGCCTAAACACAATCACAAAGTTATATCTATTTTATCATTTAATCATTGTTCTTAAATACACTACATGTTAGGGCTGCACGATTATGGCCAAAATCATAATCGCGTTTATTTTGATCAATATTGCGATCACGATTATTTATCACGATTATTCATTAATTTTAGGGGCAACATCTTTTTATTGCACTTTCACATTTAAATGAACAAGAACACTGCTTCCACTTCCATTGTTGTGCTACATTCAGGCTAATGTACAACTCTTTGCATCAGCCTGGTCCTGATCACATCACAGTGCATCTCGTAGAAGGAAAATATAAATAAATGAAAGCTGCGAGCAGCGATGAACGGGCCCTCGCAATATGCACGTCGGGGTGCCGGCGGGACTCCGGTCTGCGCGGCCGAGAACGTCCGCGACCGTCGGACGGCGCGAGGACTCTGGTTGATGCTGCCGTTCAGTTCTGTGACCATCAGACACTGCATGCAGGTTTAGAGCATGGCCCCAATATACTTTTATTTAAGTCCATATGTGATACATGTTCCTACCACATTTCATACATCTAGGTCAAACATACTGCGAGGGCTGCTTCGTCGAAATTTTGTAGGGGGCGCTATTGAGCCGATTTGCCACTCTGAACCAATAAAATCATATTCTATAACTACATTTCGGCCTTGTAATCTACTTGCCAAGTTTGCTTATGTTTCGAGCATTTTTAGCCTCTCAAAATGACCTTCGTTGTTAACGGCGAAGACTGCATCGCCACGGCAACGGCGTTCGACGAAACATCAAAAGCTTTATGATCTGGCATTATGAACTTCTTATATTTGTGTGGAACAAATTTGATATTGATTTGATTTACCTACTAAGAGAAACAAGCCAAAGTATAAAGACTTTAACTTCCTGTTACCAGTAGGTGGCGCTATGACTATGATTCAAAATTGGCCTGCAGATGTCTTCAGGCCTGGAGTCTAATCAAGCATGTGAAATCTGGTAAAGATCTGATGATGTGGAGTCGAGTTACATCAGTTTATTCGTTCATGGCGAAGGATCGAAATTCGCCGAGCCGCCACGTCGCCGCCCTTCAGTAACTTCTTACAATCTTCACAATGAAGCATTATCAAGGTCTTAAGGCTTGTTTGACAACATTTGAGAGGGATCTGACTAATCTGTGAGGAGCAGGATGTCAAAGTACACAGCGTACAACTTCCGGTTGCCACTAGGTGGCGCTATCACTATGATTCTAAATGATCATATAGATGTGTTCCGAGTCGGGATGTTATGACATATGAGAAATTTGGAGCAGATTCGACAATGTACGGCCGAGTTACAACAACTTCCTGTTTCGCGGCGATTGGTGATTTTTTGACGCCACGCCACGGCCACATAGTTCGATAACTTTTTGATCTTTGATTAACTTTTCACTGCCAAGGTCTCAAGAGCAGACTAGCCGAATCTGAAGTCAATCGGGTCAAATCTCTGGGAGGAGTTCGTTAAAGTATGACGCCTTGAAACGGTCAAAAAACGTCATAAACGTAAAAATGGCCGACTTCCTGTTTGGTTTAGAGAAAACTTCCAAGAGGATTTTTTGTGCGTCTCATCAAGTTCCACAAACTTACCAAATTTCATACAGCTAGGTGAAATATAACATAGCTGCAGAAGTGAATCAAACAGAACAAGTCAAGTCTATTTGGGTCCTCTCCCCATGTTTGTGGAAAAAATATTAAATAAAAAGTAGCTTACTTTGAAATAAATATAACATATAGCTGCAGCCTAATATCTTGAAATGAGTGAAGATAAAAAATAGGCAGTTTGTATTTAAGTAAGACTAAAGTCCATTTCAGTGCGATGTCATC
>JAFEUB010001792.1:282500-305000 GCA_024529925.1 Ophthalmolycus amberensis
GGAGTGAGGGATGAGGAGGTAAGGAAACATGAGAACACCAGAGTAGGGAGTGAGGGATGAGGAGGAAAGGAAACATGAGAACACCAGAGTAGGGAGTGAGGGATGAGGAGGTAAGGAAACATGAGAACACCAGGGTAGGGAGTGAGGGATGAAGAGGTAAGGAAACATGAGAACACCAGGGTAGGGAGTGAGGGATGAGGAGGTAAGGAAACATGAGAACACCAGAGTAGGGAGTGAGGGATGAGGAGGTAAGGAAACATGAGAACACCAGGGTAGGGAGTGAGGGATGAGGAGGTAAGGAAACATGAGAACACCAGGGTAGGGAGTGAGGGATGAGGAGGAAAGGAAACATGAGAACACCAGAGTAGGGAGTGAGGGATGAGGAGGTAAGGAAACATGAGAACACCAGGGTAGGGAGTGAGGGATGAGGAGGTAAGGAAACATGAGAACACCAGGGTAGGGAGTGAGGGATGAGGAGGTAAGGAAACATGAGAACACCAGAGTAGGGAGTGAGGGATGAGGAGGTAAGGAAACATGAGAACACCAGGGTAGGGAGTGAGGGATGAGGAGGTAAGGAAACATGAGAACACCAGGGTAGGGAGTGAGGGATGAGGAGGTAAGGAAACATGAGAACACCAGAGTAGGGAGTGAGGGATGAGGAGGAAAGGAAACATGAGAACACCAGAGTAGGGAGTGAGGGATGAGGAGGTAAGGAAACATGAGAACACCAGGGTAGGGAGTGAGGGATGAGGAGGTAAGGAAACATGAGAACACCAGGGTAGGGAGTGAGGGATGAGGAGGTAAGGAAATATGAGAACACCAGAGTAGGGAGTGAGGGATGAGGAGGTAAGGAAACATGAGAACACCAGGGTAGGGAGTGAGGGATGAGGAGGTAAGGAAACATGAGAACACCAGGGTAGGGAGTGAGGGATGAGGAGGAAAGGAAACATGAGAACACCAGAGTAGGGAGTGAGGGATGAGGAGGTAAGGAAACATGAGAACACCAGGGTAGGGAGTGAGGGATGAGGAGGTAAGGAAACATGAGAACACCAGGGTAGGGAGTGAGGGATGAGGAGGTAAGGAAACATGAGAACACCAGAGTAGGGAGTGAGGGATGAGGAGGTAAGGAAACATGAGAACACCAGGGTAGGGAGTGAGGGATGAGGAGGTAAGGAAACATGAGAACACCAGGGTAGGGAGTGAGGGATGAGGAGGTAAGGAAACACGAGAACACCAGGGTAGGGAGTGAGGGATGAGGAGGTAAGGAAACATGAGAACACCAGAGTAGGGAGTGAGGGATGAGGAGGTAAGGAAACATGAGAACACCAGGGTAGGGAGTGAGGGATGAGGAGGTAAGGAAACATGAGAACACCAGAGTAGGGAGTGAGGGATGAGGAGGTAAGGAAACATGAGAACACCAGGGTAGGGAGTGAGGGATGAGGAGGTAAGGAAACATGAGAACACCAGGGTAGGGAGTGAGGGATGAGGAGGTAAGGAAACATGAGAACACCAGAGTAGGGAGTGAGGGATGAGGAGGTAAGGAAACATGAGAACACCAGGGTAGGGAGTGAGGGATGAGGAGGTAAGGAAACATGAGAACACCAGAGTAGGGAGTGAGGGATGAGGAGGTAAGGAAACATGAGAACACCAGGGTAGGGAGTGAGGGATGAGGAGGTAAGGAAACATGAGAACACCAGGGTAGGGAGTGAGGGATGAGGAGGAAAGGAAACATGAGAACACCAGAGTAGGGAGTGAGGGATGAGGAGGTAAGGAAACATGAGAACACCAGGGTAGGGAGTGAGGGATGAGGAGGTAAGGAAACATGAGAACACCAGGGTAGGGAGTGAGGGATGAGGAGGTAAGGAAACATGAGAACACCAGGGTAGGGAGTGAGGGATGAGGAGGAAAGGAAACATGAGAACACCAGAGTAGGGAGTGAGGGATGAGGAGGTAAGGAAACATGAGAACACCAGGGTAGGGAGTGAGGGATGAGGAGGTAAGGAAACATGAGAACACCAGGGTAGGGAGTGAGGGATGAGGAGGTAAGGAAACATGAGAACACCAGGGTAGGGAGTGAGGGATGAGGAGGTAAGGAAACATGAGAACACCAGGGTAGGGAGTGAGGGATGAGGAGGTAAGGAAACATGAGAACACCAGAGTAGGGAGTGAGGGATGAGGAGGAAAGGAAACATGAGAACACCAGAGTAGGGAGTGAGGGATGAGGAGGTAAGGAAACATGAGAACACCAGGGTAGGGAGTGAGGGATGAGGAGGTAAGGAAACATGAGAACACCAGGGTAGGGAGTGAGGGATGAGGAGGTAAGGAAACATGAGAACACCAGAGTAGGGAGTGAGGGATGAGGAGGTAAGGAAACATGAGAACACCAGGGTAGGGAGTGAGGGATGAGGAGGTAAGGAAACATGAGAACACCAGGGTAGGGAATGAGGGATGAGGAGGAAAGGAAACATGAGAACACCAGAGTAGGGAGTGAGGGATGAGGAGGTAAGGAAACATGAGAACACCAGGGTAGGGAGTGAGGGATGAGGAGGTAAGGAAACATGAGAACACCAGGGTAGGGAGTGAGGGATGAGGAGGTAAGGAAACATGAGAACACCAGAGTAGGGAGTGAGGGATGAGGAGGTAAGGAAACATGAGAACACCAGGGTAGGGAGTGAGGGATGAGGAGGTAAGGAAACATGAGAACACCAGGGTAGGGAGTGAGGGATGAGGAGGTAAGGAAACATGAGAACACCAGAGTAGGGAGTGAGGGATGAGTAGGTAAGGAAACATGAACACCAGGGTAGGGAGTGAGGGATGAGGAGGTAAGGAAACATGAGAACACCAGGGTAGGGAGTGAGGGATGAGGAGGTAAGGAAACATGAGAACACCAGAGTAGGGAGTGAGGGATGAGGAGGTAAGGAAACATGAGAACACCAGGGTAGGGAGTGAGGGATGAGGAGGTAAGGAAACATGAGAACACCAGAGTAGGGAGTGAGGGATGAGGAGGTAAGGAAACATGAGAACACCAGGGTAGGGAGTGAGGGATGAGGAGGTAAGGAAACATGAGAACACCAGGGTAGGGAGTGAGGGATGAGGAGGTAAGGAAACATGAGAACACCAGAGTAGGGAGTGAGGGATGAGGAGGTAAGGAAACATGAGAACACCAGGGTAGGGAGTGAGGGATGAGGAGGTAAGGAAACATGAGAACACCAGGGTAGGGAGTGAGGGATGAGGAGGTAAGGAAACATGAGAACACCAGGGTAGGGAGTGAGGGATGAGGAGGTAAGGAAACATGAGAACACCAGGGTAGGGAGTGAGGGATGAGGAGGAAAGGAAACATGAGAACACCAGAGTAGGGAGTGAGGGATGAGGAGGTAAGGAAACATGAGAACACCAGGGTAGGGAGTGATGGATGAGGAGGTAAGGAAACATGAGAACACCAGGGTAGGGAGTGAGGGATGAGGAGGTAAGGAAACATGAGAACACCAGAGTAGGGAGTGAGGGATGAGGAGGTAAGGAAACATGAGAACACCAGGGTAGGGAGTGAGGGATGAGGAGGTAAGGAAACATGAGAACACCAGGGTAGGGAGTGAGGGATGAGGAGGTAAGGAAACATGAGAACACCAGAGTAGGGAGTGAGGGATGAGGAGGTAAGGAAACATGAGAACACCAGGGTAGGGAGTGAGGGATGAGGAGGTAAGGAAACATGAGAACACCAGGGTAGGGAGTGAGGGATGAGGAGGTAAGGAAACATGAGAACACCAGAGTAGGGAGTGAGGGATGAGGAGGTAAGGAAACATGAGAACACCAGGGTAGGGAGTGAGGGATGAGGAGGTAAGGAAACATGAGAACACCAGAGTAGGGAGTGAGGGATGAGGAGGTAAGGAAACATGAGAACACCAGGGTAGGGAGTGAGGGATGAGGAGTTAAGGAAACATGAGAACACCAGAGTAGGGAGTGAGGGATGAGGAGGTAAGGAAACATGAGAACACCAGGGTAGGGAGTGAGGGATGAGGAGGTAAGGAAACATGAGAACACCAGAGTAGGGAGTGAGGGATGAGGAGGTAAGGAAACATGAGAACACCAGAGTAGGGAGTGAGGGATGAGGAGGTAAGGAAACATGAGAACACCAGGGTAGGGAGTGAGGGATGAGGAGGTAAGGAAACATGAGAACACCAGAGTAGGGAGTGAGGGATGAGGAGGTAAGGAAACATGAGAACACCAGGGTAGGGAGTGAGGGATGAGGAGGTAAGGAAACATGAGAACACCAGAGTAGGGAGTGAGGGATGAGGAGGTAAGGAAACATGAGAACACCAGGGTAGGGAGTGAGGGATGAGGAGGTAAGGAAACATGAGAACACCAGAGTAGGGAGTGAGGGATGAGGAGGTAAGGAAACATGAGAACACCAGGATAGGGAGTGAGGGATGAGGAGGTAAGGAAACATGAGAACACCAGGGTAGGGAGTGAGGGATGAGGAGGTAAGGAAACATGAGAACACCAGAGTAGGGAGTGAGGGATGAGGAGGTAAGGAAACATGAGAACACCAGGGTAGGGAGTGAGGGATGAGGAGGTAAGGAAACATGAGAACACCAGGGTAGGGAGTGAGGGATGAGGAGGTAAGGAAACTTGAGAACACCAGAGTAGGGAGTGAGGGATGAGGAGGTAAGGAAACATGAGAACACCAGGGTAGGGAGTGAGGGATGAGGAGGTAAGGAAACATGAGAACACCAGAGTAGGGAGTGAGGGATGAGGAGGTAAGGAAACATGAGAACACCAGAGTAGGGAGTGAGGGATGAGGAGGTAAGGAAACATGAGAACACCAGGGTAGGGAGTGAGGGATGAGGAGGTAAGGAAACATGAGAACACCAGGGTAGGGAGTGAGGGATGAGGAGGTAAGGAAACATGAGAACACCAGGGTAGGGAGTGAGGGATGAGGAGGAAAGGAAACATGAGAACACCAGGGTAGGGAGTGAGGGATGAGGAGGTAAGGAAACATGAGAACACCAGGGTAGGGAGTGATGGATGAAGAGGTAAGGAAACATGAGAACACCAGGGTAGGGAGTGAGGGATGAGGAGGTAAGGAAACATGAGAACACCAGAGTAGGGAGTGAGGGATGAGGAGGTAAGGAAACATGAGAACACCAGGGTAGGGAGTGAGGGATGAGGAGGTAAGGAAACATGAGAACACCAGGGTAGGGAGTGAGGGATGAGGAGGTAAGGAAACATGAGAACACCAGAGTAGGGAGTGAGGGATGAGGAGGTAAGGAAACATGAGAACACCAGGGTAGGGAGTGAGGGATGAGGAGGTAAGGAAACATGAGAACACCAGAGTAGGGAGTGAGGGATGAGGAGGTAAGGAAACATGAGAACACCAGGGTAGGGAGTGAGGGATGAGGAGGTAAGGAAACATGAGAACACCAGGGTAGGGAGTGAGGGATGAGGAGGAAAGGAAACATGAGAACACCAGAGTAGGGAGTGAGGGATGAGGAGGTAAGGAAACATGAGAACACCAGGGTAGGGAGTGAGGGATGAGGAGGTAAGGAAACATGAGAACACCAGGGTAGGGAGTGAGGGATGAGGAGGTAAGGAAACATGAGAACACCAGAGTAGGGAGTGAGGGATGAGGAGGTAAGGAAACATGAGAACACCAGGGTAGGGAGTGAGGGATGAGGAGGTAAGGAAACATGAGAACACCAGGGTAGGGAGTGAGGGATGAGGAGGTAAGGAAACATGAGAACACCAGAGTAGGGAGTGAGGGATGAGTAGGTAAGGAAACATGAGAACACCAGGGTAGGGAGTGAGGGATGAGGAGGTAAGGAAACATGAGAACACCAGGGTAGGGAGTGAGGGATGAGGAGGTAAGGAAACATGAGAACACCAGGGTAGGGAGTGAGGGATGAGGAGGTAAGGAAACATGAGAACACCAGAGTAGGGAGTGAGGGATGAGGAGGTAAGGAAACATGAGAACACCAGGGTAGGGAGTGAGGGATGAGGAGGTAAGGAAACATGAGAACACCAGAGTAGGGAGTGAGGGATGAGGAGGTAAGGAAACATGAGAACACCAGGGTAGGGAGTGAGGGATGAGGAGGTAAGGAAACATGAGAACACCAGAGTAGGGAGTGAGGGATGAGGAGGTAAGGAAACATGAGAACACCAGGGTAGGGAGTGAGGGATGAGGAGGTAAGGAAACATGAGAACACCAGGGTAGGGAGTGAGGGATGAGGAGGTAAGGAAACATGAGAACACCAGAGTAGGGAGTGAGGGATGAGGAGGTAAGGAAACATGAGAACACCAGGGTAGGGAGTGAGGGATGAGGAGGTAAGGAAACATGAGAACACCAGGGTAGGGAGTGAGGGATGAGGAGGTAAGGAAACATGAGAACACCAGAGTAGGGAGTGAGGGATGAGGAGGTAAGGAAACATGAGAACACCAGGGTAGGGAGTGAGGGATGAGGAGGTAAGGAAACATGAGAACACCAGAGTAGGGAGTGAGGGATGAGGAGGTAAGGAAACATGAGAACACCAGGGTAGGGAGTGAGGGATGAGGAGGTAAGGAAACATGAGAACACCAGAGTAGGGAGTGAGGGATGAGGAGGTAAGGAAACATGAGAACACCAGGGTAGGGAGTGAGGGATGAGGAGGTAAGGAAACATGAGAACACCAGAGTAGGGAGTGAGGGATGAGGAGGTAAGGAAACATGAGAACACCAGAGTAGGGAGTGAGGGATGAGGAGGTAAGGAAACATGAGAACACCAGGGTAGGGAGTGAGGGATGAGGAGGTAAGGAAACATGAGAACACCAGAGTAGGGAGTGAGGGATGAGGAGGTAAGGAAACATGAGAACACCAGGGTAGGGAGTGAGGGATGAGGAGGTAAGGAAACATGAGAACACCAGGGTAGGGAGTGAGGGATGAGGAGGTAAGGAAACATGAGAACACCAGAGTAGGGAGTGAGGGATGAGGAGGTAAGGAAACATGAGAACACCAGAGTAGGGAGTGAGGGATGAGGAGGTAAGGAAACATGAGAACACCAGGGTAGGGAGTGAGGGATGAGGAGGTAAGGAAACATGAGAACACCAGAGTAGGGAGTGAGGGATGAGGAGGTAAGGAAACATGAGAACACCAGGGTAGGGAGTGAGGGATGAGGAGGTAAGGAAACATGAGAACACCAGGGTAGGGAGTGAGGGATGAGGAGGTAAGGAAACATGAGAACACCAGAGTAGGGAGTGAGGGATGAGGAGGTAAGGAAACATGAGAACACCAGGGTAGGGAGTGAGGGATGAGGAGGTAAGGAAACATGAGAACACCAGAGTAGGGAGTGAGGGATGAGGAGGTAAGGAAACATGAGAACACCAGGGTAGGGAGTGAGGGATGAGGAGGTAAGGAAACATGAGAACACCAGAGTAGGGAGTGAGGGATGAGGAGGTAAGGAAACATGAGAACACCAGGGTAGGGAGTGAGGGATGAGGAGGTAAGGAAACATGAGAACACCAGAGTAGGGAGTGAGGGATGAGGAGGTAAGGAAACATGAGAACACCAGAGTAGGGAGTGAGGGATGAGGAGGTAAGGAAACATGAGAACACCAGGGTAGGGAGTGAGGGATGAGGAGGTAAGGAAACATGAGAACACCAGAGTAGGGAGTGAGGGATGAGGAGGTAAGGAAACATGAGAACACCAGGGTAGGGAGTGAGGGATGAGGAGGTAAGGAAACATGAGAACACCAGAGTAGGGAGTGAGGGATGAGGAGGTAAGGAAACATGAGAACACCAGGGTAGGGAGTGAGGGATGAGGAGGTAAGGAAACATGAGAACACCAGAGTAGGGAGTGAGGGATGAGGAGGTAAGGAAACATGAGAACACCAGGATAGGGAGTGAGGGATGAGGAGGTAAGGAAACATGAGAACACCAGGGTAGGGAGTGAGGGATGAGGAGGTAAGGAAACATGAGAACACCAGAGTAGGGAGTGAGGGATGAGGAGGTAAGGAAACATGAGAACACCAGGGTAGGGAGTGAGGGATGAGGAGGTAAGGAAACATGAGAACACCAGGGTAGGGAGTGAGGGATGAGGAGGTAAGGAAACTTGAGAACACCAGAGTAGGGAGTGAGGGATGAGGAGGTAAGGAAACATGAGAACACCAGGGTAGGGAGTGAGGGATGAGGAGGTAAGGAAACATGAGAACACCAGAGTAGGGAGTGAGGGATGAGGAGGT
The DNA here is from genome assembly GCA_024529925.1 of Ophthalmolycus amberensis. Taxonomy (NCBI): domain Eukaryota; kingdom Metazoa; phylum Chordata; class Actinopteri; order Perciformes; family Zoarcidae; genus Ophthalmolycus; species Ophthalmolycus amberensis. The sequence goes on from JAFEUB010001792.1 coordinate 290,707, forward strand.
AAGTGTTGGGGTCTGGCGCCACCTGGTGGCTGGCTGAGCTCCTCACAGTCCCTGCTCTCTTCACAATTGACCTAGGATCTGATCCTTGCCCCTTTAAGATGACCCCGCCTTCGGCCACCGGTCAGCCGGACCTTTCATTGGCCGACAAGCCGTCTCCCGCTGTGCGCAGAGACCCGCTTATAAGCGCCAACGCAGCGAAATATCGCCCTCTTCGTTCTGGACCCCGTCCGGTCTCCAAGAAGATTCACAGAGGACCCGATCGACCTCCCCCTCCCCCTCATCTCAGCACGCACGTGTCCCTTTCGCTGGACGAAAACCGACTACGTCTATTCTGAGTTTAAGGCCTCGGACCGCGAGAAGCCGCTCTGACGCAGCCGCTTCCCCCCCCTTCGTGTACACGCCACGGTCCAAGGAAGACCAAAACATCTTCCTTCACCGACCATTACCGGAAGACTACGGACGACACGTGTCTTAGCCGACGTTGGAAACCACAGGCCCTCCTCTCTGCAGCGAGGACGGTCGAACCAGCAGCCGCTCACCAGCCGCTCTGACTAGCCGCTGCGCACCAGCCGCCTCCGCTCACCAGCGACGTCATCAGCAGCCGCTCACTAGCCGCGCTGACCAGCTGCGTGAAAAGCCGCTCTTCCCAGCCGTTTTTCTTTTTTTCTCCTGGAGGGGAAAAAACCATTCATCGACCACCACTCGACAACGTTGTCAAAACGCATCTCAGAGTAAGGGTCTCGGTGTCTGGGCGTAGTTTAGCTTAAATTAACTTGAGTTTAATTCAGGCCATTCATTTATATGTTATTATTCCCGTGTTTCTGTCGTGTTAAAGTCATTGTTTTTGTTTGCTGAGAGATTGCGCAATCGTCGACGGAGCTCAGAAGCCCGTCCCATTGTGCGCTTCCTGTTTGACTGTTTGCTTGGGATTTATTTTCATTTGTTTTATTTCACTTCGTGTGGTATTCTCTCCTCATTAAATCAGCTCTGTGAGTGAAGTGTGGAATCTCGGCTATCGTACATAACTGCCGGCAGTTCTACCGACAACGGCACTTTGTGTACGATACGGCCAGCGATACACATTCTCACTACAACGCGGACCGCACGCAGAAGTTTGATTCATGACCCCCACCTTTGCTCTCTTTCTTGTCTCTCCCCTAACTCACACGCACATAGTCTGCCCCTGGGTAACCCCGTTCAATCGATCGCCTCACAACACACGTGTGCATCGGCACACGTGATTACATACAGCAGTCTCACCGCCATTTTGTCCGAGTCACTCGACTCCGCCATCTGGTGGTAGTTTAGCTGTAGTATCTTTAAGGCCCCTCCCCTTTTTGTCTGCGTCACTCGACGCCGCCATCTTTGTAGTTTTTAGCGGTAGCTTTAAGCCCCCCCTTCCTTTACATACACAGACCCATACACACACACACACATACTTGTATTACATACATCATCACCCATGTTATTCATTTGTTAGGTTAGGCATATAAAATTGTATGATAGCGTTGTTGGTTGTGATATTAATTGATCTGATCACTTATTATTTCGATTTAATAAATTCTGTTATATTTTAAAGAGCAGTCGTTTGTGATTACTTGTGCATATTTGTGTAATAAGATCTGGATGTAGTGGCCTGTGTACGAACTTAAACCTTCACTGTCACTTCGAATGAATAGTCGCACACGACTATTAACATTACGAGTGGCCACTAATTATGAGACTTAGTTTATCGTTTGGTTATTAGTCCCTGTTTACAGGGTGGTGCCCCGTTGTTATTAATAATCATTAATAATTGTTACTTACATTAATAATTCTATTGATGTCAAGAATTCAGTTTCTTAAATGCTGATAACCCAAACACGCCCCTCTACGTTCCCAACATATTGGTGCCCCGTGTGAGGCTACGTTATTCCAGTCTTATTACAGTATATATGCATAATAATCCATAATTATTTTTGAATAATTAATTTTCCAAAATTTAATTTCTTTCGAAAAATTATTTTTTTTCTGCTTTTGAATGATCCAAATTTCTGAAACTTATTTTCCAAAATAGGTAGACCTTTGATATTCAAAATTTTCCCTTATTGTAATTAAATTTTTGATTTTAATCTTAATTTTAATTGAATTTAAATTTTTCCGAAATTCTTATTTCGTTTCCTTTCAGGTTCAATTACTCGTTTCATTTCCTAAACTAACAGTCAGCTGTGTAGTAGGTTTGATCGTTTATTTGTAATACCAATACTTTGTTTTCTTAAATCCCTCAAAGAAGTTATACACAGCTGCCATAGGCAAAAGCGCTAAGCCACGTTAGCATTTTGTACCTTTGGTTGCCAAGCAGTAGTGATATCGCAGAGTAGTACAGTAGAAATTTGTAAGTCACAGAACTAGGCAATTCACTGTGCTCCTGCATTAACAGTAAACGCTAACAGTTTCTTACTAACAGTAGGGAATCAATAACCACTAGGAGTCGCGCTTATTAAAAGAGAATGAGCGACCACAAAGACTCCCTTCCTGGAGCTGTAGCTCCAGAAGACGCCGCGTTACGAGATACGGTGGCCAAACTCCTCAAGGTCGCACAAGCAGACAGAGAGCAGTTCGATACATACGACACCGATACGTGTCGGGAGAGATTAGAAGAGTTAGTGGAGTATGTAAACGACCCGGATGGTAAGCCAAAACGCTTGATTCAAAGCGTGATTGGATCAATCTTCTTCGCCTATCATCAGAAAATGCAGCTGCAAGCTGCCCGAACCCGGGCACAGAGCGACGAGCAGCAACGCGAGATCTGGACACTCCGAACAGAGGTTCAGGAGTTGTCACGTGACTGTAGAGCCCTACAGTCAGAAAATAGTAGCCGGCGCAATGACCTCAAGGAGGCCAACCTAGTACTCTCTAAGGCATTAGAGAGTAACGACAGACTGAGAGCGCTTCAAGGTGTTCCAGCAACCCCGGTAGGTACAGCTACCCCCTATCGAGCCCCTCAGCCCAGTCATTTCTTGGTCTCGGCTCCCTCATTCCCCGAGACCCGAACCACCTTGCATTTCTTGAAAGCGACATCCCCAACCAGGAGTAGAGAGGACCAACACCAGGTCCTAGACGGCCCAGGTGGTTTCAAACCCACCTCAGGCGAACGCAATCCTCCACGCAGTTCACGCCCGCGACAAGAACTGACCACATCCCCCTCAGGGAGGGAGGATGATCGTCGTTACCACCATCGCGAGTATGGAGACTCAGACGACTCGGACGGCCCAGGCCCCATCAACCTTGGAGGCCTGCGTACTCGACAGATTGAGTCCCTTGCAAAAGACGTAGAGCGCTTCGATCCCGATAATCACGACTCGAGCATCGATGACTACCTAAGGGAGATCGATCGCTGCCTCCTCGACCTATCGCGGCCCTCATCGCGCGAAATGTATTACATACATCATCACCCATGTTATTCATTTGTTAGGTTAGGCATATAAAATTGTATGATAGCGTTGTTGGTTGTGATATTAATTGATCTGATCACTTATTATTTCGATTTAATAAATTCTGTTATATTTTAAAGAGCAGTCGTTTGTGATTACTTGTGCATATTTGTGTAATAAGATCTGGATGTAGTGGCCTGTGTACGAACTTAAACCTTCACTGTCACTTCGAATGAATAGTCGCACACGACTATTAACATTACGAGTGGCCACTAATTATGAGACTTAGTTTATCGTTTGGTTATTAGTCCCTGTTTACAGGGTGGTGCCCCGTTGTTATTAATAATCATTAATAATTGTTACTTACATTAATAATTCTATTGATGTCAAGAATTCAGTTTCTTAAATGCTGATAACCCAAACACGCCCCTCTACGTTCCCAACATAAGGAAACATGAGAACACCAGGGTAGGGAGTGAGGGATGAGGAGGTAAGGAAACATGAGAACACCAGAGTAGGGAGTGAGGTATGAGGAGGTAAGGAAACATGAGAACACCAGGGTAGGGAGTGAGGGATGAGGAGGTAAGGAAACATGAGAACACCAGGGTAGGGAGTGAGGGATGAGGAGGTAAGGAAACATGAGAACACCAGGGTAGGGAGTGAGGGATGAGGAGGTAAGGAAACATGAGAACACCAGGGTAGGGAGTGAGGGATGAGGAGGAAAGGAAACATGAGAACACCAGAGTAGGGAGTGAGGGATGAGGAGGTAAGGAAACATGAGAACACCAGGGTAGGGAGTGATGGATGAAGAGGTAAGGAAACATGAGAACACCAGGGTAGGGAGTGAGGGATGAGGAGGTAAGGAAACATGAGAACACCAGAGTAGGGAGTGAGGGATGAGGAGGTAAGGAAACATGAGAACACCAGGGTAGGGAGTGAGGGATGAGGAGGTAAGGAAACATGAGAACACCAGGGTAGGGAGTGAGGGATGAGGAGGTAAGGAAACATGAGAACACCAGAGTAGGGAGTGAGGGATGAGGAGGTAAGGAAACATGAGAACACCAGGGTAGGGAGTGAGGGATGAGGAGGTAAGGAAACATGAGAACACCAGAGTAGGGAGTGAGGGATGAGGAGGTAAGGAAACATGAGAACACCAGGGTAGGGAGTGAGGGATGAGGAGGTAAGGAAACATGAGAACACCAGGGTAGGGAGTGAGGGATGAGGAGGTAAGGAAACATGAGAACACTAGGGTAGGGAGTGAGGGATGAGGAGGTAAGGAAACATGAGAACACCAGGACACACATGAGAACTCTGTCAAGCTACATATTAGACAAAGTGAACATCTTTTCTTCTACATAGCTGTCCTCAGTCTCATCTGCTTAACTTGGTCATGGAGGCATCAACATGTAATAGAGATGTTAAATTAACAGTGAAAACTCATCATAGCTTAATTTAACATCAGTATTCATAATTACACTTCATGTTTACTTCTCCTGATCTTTACCTCCTATAACAAGGTCCATAGGGGCATCTCAATAAACAAACATGTTATATTATATTATATTATATTATATTATATTATATAAGTGTTATTTACTGCTTTTTTTCGTGTTGGAATAAATGTTAAATATTTAACTGCAAAGTAATAATGCGTGTTTGATACTGTTTGCATTAAATCATACTGGGATGTTTGCTGCAATTGATAGGACGGCCCTACCTAGAACATGTTCCACCAGCCGCCACTGGTTTACATATATATATATACTGTGTATATATATATATATAAATATATATATATATATACAAATATATATTTATATATAAATATATATATAAATATACACTATATATGTATATATACAGGTTTATAGTTGGGGCTGGTTCAGGTTTATAGTTAGGGCTGGTTCATGTTTGTAGTTAGGGCTGGTTCATGTTTATAGTTAGGGCTGGTTCATGTTTGTAGTTAGGGCTGGTTCATGTTTATAGTTAGGGCTGGTTCATGTTTGTAGTTAGGGCTGGTTCAGGTTTATAGTTAGGACTGGTTCAGGTTTATAGTTAGGGCTGGTTCAGGTTTATAGTTAGGGCTGGTTCAGGTTTATAGTTAGGGCTGGATCAGGTTTATAGTTAGGGCTGGTTCAGGTTTATAGTTAGGGCTGGTTCAGGTTTATAGTTAGGGCTGGATCAGGTTTGTAGTTAGGGCTGGTTCAGGTCTATAGTTAGGGCTGGATCAGGTTTATAGTTAGGGCTGGTTCAGGTTTATAGTTAGGGCTGGTTCAGGTTTATAGTTAGAGCTGGTTCAGGTTTATAGTTAGGACTGGATCAGGTTTATAGTTAGGACTGGTTCAGGTTTATAGTTAGGACTGGATCAGGTTTATAGTTAGGACTGGTTCAGGTTTATAGTTAGGACTGGTTCAGGTTTATAGTTAGGACTGGTTCAGGTTTATAGTTAGGGCTGGTTCATGTTTGTAGTTAGGGCTGGTTCATGTTTATAGTTAGGGCTGGTTCATGTTTGTAGTTAGGGCTGGTTCAGGTTTATAGTTAGGACTGGTTCAGGTTTATAGTTAGGGCTGGTTCAGGTTTATAGTTAGGGCTGGTTCAGGTTTATAGTTAGGGCTGGATCAGGTTTATAGTTAGGGCTGGTTCAGGTTTATAGTTAGGGCTGGTTCAGGTTTATAGTTAGGGCTGGATCAGGTTTGTAGTTAGGGCTGGTTCAGGTCTATAGTTAGGGCTGGATCAGGTTTATAGTTAGGGCTGGTTCAGGTTTATAGTTAGGGCTGGTTCAGGTTTATAGTTAGAGCTGGTTCAGGTTTATAGTTAGGACTGGATCAGGTTTATAGTTAGGACTGGTTCAGGTTTATAGTTAGGACTGGATCAGGTTTATAGTTAGGACTGGTTCAGGTTTATAGTTAGGACTGGTTCAGGTTTATAGTTAGGACTGGTTCAGGTTTATAGTTAGGGCTGGTTCAGGTTTATAGTTAGAGCTGGTTCAGGTTTATAGTTAGGACTGGATCAGGTTTATAGTTAGGGCTGGTTCAGGTCTATAGTTAGGGCTGGTTCAGGTTTATAGTTAGGGCTGGTTCAGGTTTATAGTTAGGGCTGGTTCAGGTTTATAGTTAGGACTGGTTCAGGTTTATAGTTAGGGCTGGTTCAGGTTTATAGTTAGGACTGGTTCAGGTTTATAGTTAGGGCTGGTTCAGGTTTATAGTTAGGACTGGTTCAGGTTTATAGTTAGGACTGGTTCAGGTTTATAGTTAGGGCTGGTTCAGGTTTATAGTTAGGACTGGTTCAGGTTTATAGTTAGAGCTGGTTCAGGTTTATAGTTAGGGCTGGTTCAGGTTTATAGTTAGAGCTGGTTCAGGTTTATAGTTAGGACTGGTTCAGGTTTATAGTTAGGGCTGGTTCAGGTTTATAGTTAGGACTGGTTCAGGTTTATAGTTAGAGCTGGTTCAGGTTTATAGTTAGGGCTGGTTCAGGTTTATAGTTAGAGCTGGTTCAGGTTTATAGTTAGGGCTGGTTCAGGTTTATAGTTAGAGCTGGTTCAGGTTTATAGTTAGGACTGGATCAGGTTTATAGTTAGGACTGGTTCAGGTTTATAGTTAGGGCTGGTTCAGGTTTATAGTTAGGACTGGTTCAGGTTTATAGTTAGGGCTGGTTCAGGTTTATAGTTAGGGCTGGTTCAGGTTTATAGTTAGGACTGGTTCAGGTTTATAGTTAGGGCTGGTTCAGGTTTATAGTTAGGACTGGTTCAGGTTTATAGTTAGGGCTGGTTCAGGTTTATAGTTAGGACTGGTTCAGGTTTATAGTTAGGGCTGGTTCAGGTTTATAGTTAGGACTGGTTCAGGTTTATAGTTAGGGCTGGTTCAGGTTTATAGTTAGGGCTGGTTCAGGTTTATAGTTAGGACTGGTTCAGGTTTATAGTTAGGGCTGGTTCAGGTTTATAGTTAGGACTGGTTCAGGTTTATAGTTAGGGCTGGTTCAGGTTTATAGTTAGGACTGGTTCAGGTTTATAGTTAGGACTGGTTCAGGTTTATAGTTAGGACTGGTTCAGGTTTATAGTTAGGGCTGGTTCAGGTTTATAGTTAGGACTGGTTCAGGTTTATAGTTAGGGCTGGTTCAGGTTTATAGTTAGGACTGGTTCAGGTTTATAGTTAGGGCTGGTTCAGGTTTATAGTTAGGGCTGGTTCAGGTTGATAGTTAGGACTGGTTCAGGTTTATAGTTAGGACTGGATCAGGTTGATAGTTAGGACTGGTTCAGGTTTATAGTTAGGGCTAGCAGTCATATTTCTATCAATATTATACATTGAATGTGTTGGAACTCTGTCATGTTGTTCATTCTGTAAACATGACATCACAATTCATCCTGATAGGGTCCCGATGTGAGGGTGTAAGGTCAGAGGATGTCATATGTGTACAGATTGTAAAGGAGAATTTGTTATTTTGGGCTAAACCAAATAAATTGAATTAATCATAAATATTTATATTTATAAAACACAAAACTCCAAGTCATTAGTTTTCTGTTCCTTCATGATAACTTTATTTTGAAAAGCACTGGACAAATAGAGGTTTTCATTGTGACTGAATAAAGTCATCGATATAAACATCTCGAGATACATAAAATATTTAATTGGCACAAGTGAACCTGAGTCATGTGACCATGGAAACATGATGTTCATCACACAGGATGCGTTCAGGTACAGAGCTGTGTAGGTCACCTGTGTTCTCAGCCAATCACAGCTGAGCAGTCATTGATCCACTGATGATCATTGATCACGTTTGAATTAACCTGCACATAAAACACAGAACTATTATGTGGTGTCAGTATTATAGTAATAGTACTAATGTGTAGCATCATTCTACCTCCATCTGCTTCACTGTAAACGTTAAATACTTCAAATTGTTTAACTTCAAACAAAGTGAAAATATTGAAACCGTATACTTTTTTTTAAATGACATTGTTTATTTTAATTTTATTATACTATATTTATCCCGGTAAGGGGGAAATTTGTCTCTGCATTTGACCAGACAACCCTCTTAACCCAGTGAGCCACGCTCGGCCCTTAAATCAATCAGTTGTGGTCTTTGGATGCCGTCGTGTGATTCCAGGTGAAAACAGAATGATATTTATTGATCAGTATGTGATTACAGTCATAGTTATTTATCTATTTATCGATTATTCTGGTCAAAAGGAGAACCATCACAGACCAGTTCACCTGAGGAGAGACTCCTCTTCTTCTGTGGTGCTTCTTCTCTCTCTCTCTCTCTCTCTCTCTCTCTCTCTCTCTCTCTCTCTCTCTCTCTCTCTCTCTCTCTCTCTCTCTCTCTCTCTCTCTCTCTCTCTCTCTCTCTCTCTCTCTCTCTCTCTCTCTCTCTCTCTCTCTCTCTCTCTCTCTCTCTCTCTCTCTCTCTCTCTCTCTCTCTCTCTCCTCCTCCTCCCTCCCATCCTCCCTCTCCCCCAGCAGGACACACAGTTCAGTGAGTCTCTGTTGCATCTTGGGAATCCCGGAGAGCTGATTCTCCAGATGTTGTTTCTCGTCCTGAAACAGGAAACACATGTAAACAAAGTGCTGGGACTCCACCATGTGGTGTGAACACAGAGGAGATGGTGAACAGCCTGATGGGAGTTCAGTTCACACGAGACCCCGTCAGACGTTAAGTCCCACCTACGTCTGCATTTTGTTCCAAACTCAACTCTGAGATCTCATTGGACGAGAGCCACAGACTAACAAGGATTCCGTGTTCTACGGTCTGACGTCACAGAACATATAAACAGGGTTCATACACATTTGGACCAATGGATTTCCATGACATTTCCATGACCAAACATTTTGTGAAATCTTGGTGTATACATGAAAAAGTGAGAAAATGTAGTATTTAAACTAAAAATGAGAATTCTAAAGCATACAGCATACCTTAAATGACACAAATGAATGAGACACAATAGTTTGATTAGAATAACAACATTTATATCCTCTGACAGGCATTCAGTAGGATCCAGCTCGTGCACACATTGCATTCCCTTTTAGTGCAAATTTTAACAAAACGAGTTGGCAACTAACTCTTCAAACATAAATCATCAAAAACAATTTCACATTTAAACAGGTTTATAAAACAACATTCACATAACAAGGGCTTTTTGTGTGTTTGACTGACACACTCACAGACTTGTCCCTTGAGAGGCTCGTAAGAGAGAATAGCTCGTGGCAACCTGAACAAGTTGTAATGAAAGAAGAAGTTTGTGCTTTACTGTCCACGGGAACTTAACTGAACAGTCACTTGCCAGCTTTGCGTTTCATTTCTTCAAGCTTCGCATCTATCTGCTTTTCAATCTCCGGCAGAGATGCCTTCTTCTCTTTTGCAGTTCGGCGGAAGCTGTTGGATTTGGTGATGATGGTCAGTTGGTTTGTAGCTTCTGCTTTCTCAGCATATTCATCTGCTGATCTCTCGAGTGCGCTAATATCCGTCTCCATTCTTGCCCTCTTCTTTTTGAAGTCATCCAGCTCATCTGTGATGGCCTTTCTCTTTAGGTCCATGCCTTGCCTCTCCTTCTTTCTCTTTTCTTCATCCAAGTACCCATGGTACTTCTGCCTGGCTCTGGCAGCTGAAAACAACAGCTCTTTGGTGATCTGTACGTTGTTTAGACCCCCAACAGACCTGACATGGTCGACGATGAGCCTCTGAGCCACCAGGGACTTCTCCTTCTGATTCTCTACAATCATTTCTTTGTTGATTGAGAATCCACGCTCATGCTGTCCTGAAAAGCAACATGGAGGAGCTTCAGTGTGGAGGTGGCATCCCTCAAGGGGTTTTCCTTCAGAAATCGCCCCATGAGCCCTGCAAATAATAATTCATTTCAAATATTTCATCTTGATCACTCTTAATTAACAAATTCAAAAAATAATAGGTAATGTGTGAGTGTGATACACTATTTGATCAGACACGCTAAACAAGTGAATAGTACCCAATTCATAAATTCATTTTCTAGATGCAGGTTAACTAGAATGAACCCTCATTACACTAGAAGAGGGAGGGTCATTAGGTACATGTGGCACAATAAGTTATGTGTAGTTCAGTCTGTAGCTACAGTAATTTATTGGGTCTAATATAAGTTAAGAGAGTTTATTATGCTTCCTATGTGTTTGTGAGGAGGAAGTGTTCATTGAAGTTAAGATTTGTGATACAGCGTTATTTATCACCAGCTACATTTTAGGCAGTAGATCCAGTGGATCGCCAGTACGTGTCAGCCTTGCGACTGGCGATCCACACAGAACAGACACTGCACATGTGCAGTGTCTGTGCCGAACATTTTTATTAAATGTGTAGCACCAGTTTGAGTCTCTGTGACATCATTCTGTGCACGCTACATACAGTACAGAGAAAGTTTTAAAGTTGTTCAAATGCTCTACAAATTTGTATCATCAAGTTATATGGCAGTGTTCTAACCTATTACATTTATCCAACATATTACTCCAAGACTAATTTAAATTGTTAAAATGTTACAAGACATATTTAAAAGCCAAAATAGAATGTTGTTTTATTGCAATATGCTTAAAACAAATATGAACATGTACGCCTTCAAAATATGTTGATGCTTACCTTTTATCAGTTTGAACATGTCCTCACTGAGGAAGGGAAGCATGGCGTTGTCTGTTTGGTAGGCGGTGAGTGACTTCTCTTGCAACGCTATTGAAGATTCCACTTTCACGGTGAAGAGAGGATCTGCACAGCAGTCCTTCAGAGCCTCAAATGACTGTCTTTGGATTGGGTAGTTCACCTTTTCCTACCATCTCAATGTAGGCTTTTACGTGCGGCCAGAGCAGCATTCCTCGTTCCGGCATGTTGGTGCTGCAACCAGTTGCCGTCACAAAATCTTCGTGACGAGCAGGGCAGTCGTGGAACAGCCAGTAAATGCTGGAGAGTGCGTGTTCAACTTCCCAACCTGTAGATTTGCACCATCTCTGAATGCGTTGTGGAGTATATGCAACCCACACGAACCAATGTTGACAAGCGACTTTCCTACATCCTTTTGCACACTCTTCTGAAGTATTTCAAACACTTTCCAGTTCACATTCGGGCCGTCCATAGAGATTTGGATGAGGTTGTTAACGCCAATCTCTGACAGCAGGTTGGTCATTTTCCCAACGACATCAAGGGCAGTTGAATGGCCCATGAACTCAGAGCCGATGTATTTGGTCTTCACCAGGGCGCCATCCCATACCCTCACATGCAAATCATCTGTTTTGACTGTAAATAATGATTCAGGCTTTCATCAAATGAAATGACATCGGCCCTTTGCGTCAACACGTTGGACAACGTGAGACTCTTAAAGTGGGGAGCGAGCCCGAATGAGCACAGATATCAACATTTGCTTTCGCCACAAGCAAATTGTGCCGCGATCTGGCTATCGGGGAACATCCGGCGAAATAGCAGGCTGGCATCTTCTGATGATTTAAATGAAAAGTGGGAATTGGCAACCTTCAGTGTCCACATTACCTCCGCAGTAAGGACGTCATTTTTTGTTACAGCGCCATCCGTTATCGCCGCCTGCTTGTTCGCCGAAGCGAGAGACGTGCTGCTCGGCGTCGCAGTTGCCCTCGCTGTGGTTAGAAAGCCGGCGATGGGGGTCGCTGTAGCTTCGCTAGCTACAGCGCTCTGATGTCGGCTCCCCCCCATGTTAGAAATATCGACGGTTTTGCCTCCACACAACCTGCATTTGGCTCGTCCCGGGTCTTTGTCGGGTGTAACCCATGTCTTGTATTTGTCCATGTGTAGCCAAGCATTTTTGAATCGACACTTCCCCGGCATAGTGAATAATACCGACCGTTCGCGGACCGAGCTAATGTTGCTATCGCAGTAGCTCAGGGAAGCGGTCGGCATGTCACCTGTTAAGGTGCGTTCACTGGCAGCGCGAATAATTCGCACTGCGAGTTTGAGAGCGTATGCCTGTTTATATCTTTCTTTTAAAAGCATATTAATTATTTCAAACTCAGCGTAAATGTACGACATGAACATATGAATATAAAAAATTCCATGACTTTTCCAAAACTTTTGGGATTAAATTGTTTTCCATTGATTTATCCAGGCCTGGAAATGACCATTTTAAAATTCCATGACTTTTCCAGGTTTTTCATGACCGTACGAACCCTGTATAAAAACCAGCGCCACCTCCAGCTCATCGCCGTCCCGTCTGCCTCGAGTGGATGAAAGGAGGCACGACGTTGTTCTTAAGAGAACGTAAGAACAGGTCTTAACGTCGCTGGACCATCGACAGACGGTCTGTTCGTTTGGATCCTGAAGGAGAGAACGGATAACTTCTGTGACCCGTTCTCTCCCCGTCAACGGCAACATCTGTCCGGTTGTAAGGATGAGAATTCCCTTCACTTCCAGAGTTTAACCAAGAAAGTGGAAGAAGCACATCAACCATGAAGAAGTCGTCCCACAGTAAGAGGTAGGTCATAGGTCACAGTGTTGTTTTAAGGTTACTGAATTGTTGTAACGTGTTCTTGTGTGTTTACGAACTGTTCCGTTTAGAAACTGCTGCTGTAACAGCGTTGTGTTCGATCGTCACTGAGTGAGGCTGGTGATTGTGACTTTATCAGTTCAAAGATCAGAACCACGGCTGAATCTGAGTTTGGGTTTCTGTGTGATGAATATTAATCTGTGTTGCTGCGCCTTGTTTTGAGTGTTCCTTTCGGTTTGCTACCATCTCAGACACACGTGGTGAACGCGACCTCCATCGTGGCCCACCACCTGTTTGTAGTCTTGCGTGGTCACGTACGAGACTACATTCGCCATTTTTGGGTAGTATCTCGCTCCCCCCCCCCCACACTCACCAGGTTGTTGATGTCAGACAGCGTGCTCATAATTGTATAGTTGTTAGCTTAGATATTAGTTGACTCGATCATTATTATTAGAAGTTAATAAACTGTTGTACTCTAAAGTCACTCAGACTGACACTAGTGAACACCAACGATCAGACTTAGTCTGTTATTGGTCCCTGATCTCAGGGTGGAGCCCTGTTATTATTAATAATCGTTAATAATCGCACCGACATTAATGATGCTATTGATGTTAATCATTTAGTTTTTCATATTTACTGATAAGCAAACACGCTCCTGATTGATCTCAACGAAGTTTAAATAAAGTTTAATGACACGCACGCTGATGACACAGAGAGAAGCCACTGATTGGTTGTTTCCTCTCATCGTTATTATGAATCAGACGAATGAGCTGATGAAGACGAGGAAGATGTAGTAGTACTGGTAGTGTGTACTGGTGAGTACTGGCTATTACGACTAACTATCTGTAGATCTGAACCTAACCCATGAACCAGACTGAGACACCTGCATGAACATCTAATGACCTCATGAGTCCTCATGAGTCCACAATCACAGGACAGGAAGTGAGGATGGTTTGATTTAAACACCAGAGACAGACCTGCAGAGAGAGACGGGTGGACGCATCCAGAGGTTCAAACTTCCATCCTCCTTCTCCATCAAACTGAAGCAGGTGAGAGTGGTACTTCCTGTTGGAGGAGGAGGAGAACAAAAACCAGTCAAACACTATCACCCTATAACCTCTAACAGTCAATACATATACTATATACTATATTTATTTAATGATAACACAAACTGTGTGTGTGTGTGTACTGACCACAGAGAGGGTCTGTGTGTGATTGACAGCAGAGCTATCCCAGCATCCTTTGCAGCCTGGAAGATGCTTCCCTCCACGTCGATGCTCACGGCGCTCGTACACTCATCCAGCAGAGCATACCGAGGTCTGGGGGGGGGGGGGGACAGAGAGAGACAGACAGAGACAGAGCGAGAGAGAGACAGACAGAGAGCGAGAGAGAGACAGAGAGAGCGAGAGAGAGACAGAGAGCGA
>JAFEUB010001792.1:312500-315000 GCA_024529925.1 Ophthalmolycus amberensis
AGACAAAACTGAAGTTATTCTACTAGGCCCAGAACACCTCCGAAATCAGTTATCTAATGATATAGTTTCTCTAGATGGCATTGCGCTGGCATCCAGCAGCACCGTCAAGAATCTTGGAGTTACCTTTGATCAGGATTTGTCTTTCAACTCTCAGATAAAACTTATTTCTAGGACTGCCTTTTTTCACCTACGTAATATTTCAAAAATCAGGCACATCCTATCTCAAAGCGATGCAGAGAAATTAGTTCATGCATTTGTTACCTCTAGGCTAGATTATTGCAATTCCTTATTTTCAGGCTGCTCAAATAAGTCTCTTAAATCTCTCCAGCTGATCCAGAATGCTGCAGCTCGTGTACTAACAAGAACTAAGAGGAGAGATCATATTACTCCTGTATTAGCTTCTCTGCACTGGCTCCCTGTAAAATCTAGAATAGAATTTAAAATCCTTTTACTTACCTACAAAGCCCGAATTGGTCAGGCTCCATCATATCTTAAAGAGCTTATAGTACCATACTGCCCTACTAGAGAGCTGCGATCCAGTGATTCAGGGTTACTTGTGGTTCCTAGAGTCTTAAAAAGTAGGATGGGAGCCAGAGCCTTCAGTTATCAAGCTCCTCTTCTGTGGAACCAGCTTCCCGTTTCAGTCCGGGGGGCAGACACACTCACCACATTTAAGAGTAGGCTTAAGACTTTCCTCTTTGATAGTGCTTATAGTTAGGGCTGGCTCTGGCTTGCCTTGGACCGGCCCATGGACAAACTGGTATAGGCAAAAACTACAGGAGGACTTCCTACACTGAGCACCTCTCTCCTCCTCTTCTTCACCTCCGTCTGTATGATGTCCCATTAATGCTCATTACTAACTTTACTTCTTCCCCGGAGTATTTGTGCTTTCTCGCCTCACAGGATGACCGCAGTTTTATCTGGACACTGGTTCTTCAACCAGCCATGGCCCTGCTGACACCTACTACGATCTTCATTATTAACATTATTAATCCTATTACCGATACCATTAATGCACAGTACTGATTTTGTCTCTTCCCCGGAGTCCTTGTGCTTCCTCTCCTCACAGGTTTCCATGGAGCATGGTTTCATCTGGACCCTGGTCCTTCCTCCTACCATGGCCCTGCTGACTCCAACTGCTAATATCACTTTTATTATTACTCACATTACTATTTCATATTACCGATACCATTAATGCACATTATTGACCTGCTTCTTCACCAGAGTCTCTGTGCTTTCTCGCCTCACAGGTTCCTGTGTATCCGGGTTTACCTGGACCAGGTGTTGCCTCCTGTCGTGGTTGTGTCATACATTGAATGTGCTGTAATTACATTGAATGTGTTGTAATTCACTATCCTGTTCTACACATGACATCATTGCACTTCTGTCCATCCTGGGAGAGGGATCCCTCCTCTATTGCTCTCCCACAGGTTTCTTCCTCTTTCCTCCCCGTTAAAGGGTTTTTTGGGGAGTTTTTCCTGTTCTGATGTGAGGGTTCCGGGACAAGAGGATGTCAAATGTATACATATTGTAAAGCCCTCTGAGGCAAATTTGTAATTTGTGATTTTGGGCTATACAAAAATAAATTGAATTGAATTGAATTGAACCACCTTCCCATGTTTGGACAGCTCTTTGATGATGGCATCGTTCCTTATGAATGGCGGCACGTTGGACATGTTGAGGATGAAACTCACCCCAGCGTGGAGGAGGCCAGACCACACGTATTATTGGACTTATTGTCCGGTTTTATTTAACCTTAAATCCTCTGGTGTAACCAGCTATTTAGCTTCCCCAGGCCCGACGATCCTCGTATAAGCTTGTGCGAGTGATAGCCCCTCAAAGCAGTTAGCAAATACTACATCAGTTCGCCTGGATAGACTAAAAGCTCATTATTCTACTTATTCGAAACATCCACACGATTGCTAATTAAATGCACAGCCAAACGCACACGAGAGAGATCTCAAGACCGATGTATCACCCCTTGTGTTCTGGTCACAGAAGCTACTCCCGCTAGCATTAGCTTCCTCTAAGCAGCTTACCGAACTCGACCCGAAACACGTGGACCAAACCTACAACGAACTGCGGTTCGAAGCCCCTCAAGGCCACGATATTTCAGTTTAGCCAAGCTACAAATAACTGCTTTTAAACACGTCATCTACAAGACCCAGTAATGCTCACTCTAAGCCAGAGAGACTCTCAAAATAAGCACGCTAGTTAGCCCAGCAGATAACCGTTCGTGAATTCCAATGTGATGTTATTATTATAACAGCGCTGTTATCTTTGTTTCTTTAATCTGGATCCTCTGTATTCACTGGACTAGTCCCTTGGTGCACCATGATAGTATACTTCAGACTGTAAATCGTAGCTCACCTCAGTGGAACGTGGCCTCCTCCGTGGATCGTTCCTCACCGGCACCTCAGAGCTAGCTGTTAGCAACACCAGTCAAACACACTTCCCCTAACTTTCCTAAAAAGCTACCTCACAGACTTTCTTAAACGGC
>JAFEUB010001792.1:322500-332500 GCA_024529925.1 Ophthalmolycus amberensis
TCAAGTTTGTTTTCCACATTTTTTGGCATCGACAGTCCAAAAATAAAGTGTTTCCCGGAGTCATGAGGAGGTTTTCATCAGGTTTCATCTGCTGCATGTTTTAACTTTTGGAACGCTGAGAGTGATTTTGTTAATGGACACACTTTTAGTACAAAAGGTTTAACAACACTTGCATATAATATTATTTTCTTAATACGCTGCTGTTTGGATTGATTTCATGTAGAATAACTGCACATTAAGTTTTCTATGATTTAATCCACTGATTAAATGAGACGTTTTGTCTGATAATATTTTTTTGGCCCCCAGCAACAATCCAGGTTCCTCATGTGGCCCCCCAGCAGAATAACTCAGACATGTGTCTCAGAAACAGCTGTAAACTGATGCAACTGCACAACCTGAAATCTGAGAGGACCAATCACAGAGGTCAGAGGTCATGAGTCACACCACAGAGAAGAGATTCTGTTTCCATCAATGTTCTTCTTCTTCTGTCATGTTTCCTTCTCTTTTTCAGTCTGACCCACAGAATGTCAGCCTATACTCCCTCCATTGTGTGTCTGTGCTCACACACACACACACACACACACACACACACACACACACACACACACACACACACACACACACACACACACACACACACACACACACACACACACACACACACACACACACACACACACACACACACAGTAAATGCTAATGAGCTCTGACCTGTGACCTCAGTCAGAGATGTATAACTGGTGTAAAGAATGAGGGATTAAAGGAGGACAGCACTGAGCATGCTCAGTAGCACCGTGACATCACCAGCACTATGATTTTAATATTTAACTGAACGTGTTTTACATCACATGTGTTGTTGAAGTACTCAGATCCTTATAAATACATCACAGAAATGTAGTAAACAAGTACCTCAAATGTGTACTTAAGTACATAACTGTTGTAAATGTACACGCTGCTTCTAGAAATGAAGTATCAGCTCAATAACAAGTAGAGCTGCATGATCACATGACAACACTGACACCATGTGGTCACCTACACACACTGCATCACACAGCTGTGTGTGTGTGTATTTAACTAACTGGAGGGATATTGAACGACTAGACTAAGTATACTATTCTAGTTTCTACTAGTTGTAAGTGAGCTGAACCTGGCCTGGTTCAGTGTTAGAACTGTCTGCAGTCTGTGTGTGTGGAAGCCAGGTGTGATTCCAGTTTCAGCTGGCCAATTGCTCTGTGATTGCGCTGTGAAGTGGGAGAGGCGGGGCTTCCACTCCCGGCAGACCATGAGTAATCAGTAGGTGGCTGTCCTTAAGCACTGCTGGTGGTTGGAAGCATCGGGCAAACGAAGGCAACAGGGCGACTTTTTCAAGCCCGACTTCGTCAAGCTAAGACTTCTCAAGCGTGTACTTACAGGTTTCTATTCGTCTACCATGTGTTTGATCCTATTTCTGTCCGGTGGTCACGTAGACGTTGGGACACTCCCAGGTGACCCCACTAACCTCATCTCTCCTACTCTCTCAGCTCATGGTGAGCGAGTGGTGGCGGGGGGGCTCTGGAATTGCCAGTCGGCAGTGACGAAAGCTGAGTTGATCTCGGGCTACGCTTCCTTGCTCTCTCTCAGCTTTCTTGCTCTAACTGAGACTTGGATCACACCAGTAAACACCATCACACCCACAGCTCTGTCACAAGTGGACTCTGTCTCTCACACTGCAGAGCTGTGAGGCGGGTGGTGGTGCTGGCCTGCTACTCTCCCCAAAATGGAAATACTCTTGTCTCGGTTCCTCAGTTCTCCCCGTCCTCTTTCGAATTTCATGCTGTTACTGTCACTCATCCGGTCAAGCTCACCATTGCTGTTGTGTATCGCCCACCGGGGCCTCTTGGTGAGTTCTTGGAGGAGCTTGACACATTAGTCTCGCACTTCCATTACGATGGCTCCACACTCATCCTGCTCGGAGACTTTAACATCCAGACTGATGAGTTAGAACCGCTTCTTTCCTCCCTCTCCTCCTTTGACCTTTTCCACTCCTCTTCTCCTCCCACCCACAAGGCAACCAGCTGGATCTCATCGTCACTAGACTCTGTTCTACTGCTAACCTCTCCGTCACTTTCCTCCAGCTCTCTGACCACTATTTCATGTCCTACTCCCTCTCCTCTCCCCCCGTACTCCCTCCACCTACCCACATGGTTTCTCCGTAGTCATCTCCGCTCCCTCTCCCGGCTGATCTTTCCTCTGCTGTTACCTCTGCTCTCCCTGACCCTGAATCCTTCTCTCTGCTATCCCCTGATACTGCTACTGATCTTCTCCTCTCCACCCTTTCCTCTTCTCTGGACAACCTCTGTCCCGTCACCTCCAGGCCTGCACGGCCAACCCCACCTGCCCCACGGCTGTTGGACTCAGCGCGTACTGACAGACGGAGTCTAAGAGAGGCTGAGCGTAAATGGAGAAAAGGCAAACTCCCAGAGGACCTTCTTAACTTCCAATCTCTTCTTTCCACATTTTCCTCCTCTCTATCTACTGCTAAAGCTGCTTTCTTCTGCTCTAAAACCCTAACCTCTGCTTCCAATCCTAAAAAACTCTTTGAAACTTTCTCTTCACTCCTCCAACCCCCACCCCCTCCGTCTTCCCTTCTCCCTGATGATTTCGCCAACTTCTTTGACAAGAAGGTAAACGATATCAGATCCTCCTTCTCTCAGCCCCCCGGTCCCTGTCCCTCTCTACCATCTCCAGCTCTTCCCCCTCAGCTCTCCCTCCCCTCTGCATGCCCCATCTTACCCTATCTTGCTCCCCTCACGAGGTCCTCAACCTTGTTACATCTAACCTCCCCCCCACGTGCTCCCCTCTTCTTCAGTCTATTGCGACTGAACTCCTTCCTTTCCTCACCCACCTCATCAACACATCTCTTGTTTCAGGATGCTTTCCCACGGCTTTCAAGACTGCCAGTCACCCCCCTTCTGAAGAAACCATCACTTGACCCCTCTGATGTCAAGAACTTCAGACCGGTTTCTCTTCTACCCATTCTTTCCAAAACACTTGAACGTTCTGTCTTTACTCAACTGTCTTCTTATCTCCACCAGAACAGCCTCTTGGACCCCCACCAGTCCGGGTTCAAAGTGGGTCACTGGACTGAGACAGCCCTCCTTGCGGTGACGGAGTCGCTTCACGCAGCGAGAGCGAACTCTCTCTCCTCGTCCTGATTCTCCTGGACCTGTCTGCAGCGTTTGACACGGTGAACCACCAGATCCTCCTCTCCACCCTCGAGGGGATGGGGTCTCCCTGTTTGCATCCTACCTGACAGGTCGATCCTACCAGGTGACATGGAGGGGGGCCGTGTCGGAACCACGCATGCTGACTACGGGGGTTCCACAAGGTTCAGTCCTGGGCCCCCTTCTCTTCTTGCTCTACACAACATCTCTGGGTTCTGTTATTCGCTCGCATGACTTCTCTTGCCATTGTGATGCCGCTGACACCCAGCTGGTCTTGTCATTTCCTCCGGTGACACTCAAGTGGAGGCATCGCTGCGTGCTTGGCTGACATCTCGAAGTGGATGACGACACACCACCTCAAGCTGAACCTGGACAAAACCGAGCTGCTGTTCCTCCCGGGGAAGGGTTGCCCTCACCGAGACCTGTCCATCACCATTGATGATACCGTGGTGACGCCAACTCGGACTGTGAGGAACCTGGGTGTGACCCTGGACGACCAACTGTCGTTCTCAGCAAACATTGCATCGGTTACACGCTCCTGCAGATTCCTGCTCTACAACATCAGGAGGATTCACTTCCTCACTGAGGAGACGGTGCAGGTGCTCATCCAGGCTCTTGTCATCTCCCGCCTGGACTACTACAACTCTCTACTTGCCCGAGCTCCGGCGTCGGCCATCAGACCTCTGGAGCTTGTCCAGAAAGCTGCAGCTCGTCTGATCGCCTCAAGTTCTCCCACAACTTCCCTTCTCCGTTCTCTACACTGGCTCCCTGTAAGAGCTCACATCCAGGTTAAGACTCTGGTGCTAGCCTACAGGGCAGTGAAAGGAACAGCTCCTTCCTATCTCCAGGCCCCGGTCCAGCCCTACACCCCCGCCCGACCTCCAGGCTCTGCTGCCTCGGGGCGATCGGTCGCCCCGTCGCTCAGAGGTCCCTGTGGACCTCAGTGGTGGAATGAACTCCCCACTGACGTCAGGACAGCGGAGTCGCTGCCCATCTTTCATCAGGCTGAAGACTCACCTCTTCAAGGAGTACTACCTGAAGACTCACCTCTTCAAGGAGTACTACCCTGAGCCTTCACTCACCACTTACTGTATTCATACTAGTTTGTTTCTGTACTTCTGCTCTGGTTGATGCTCTGAGATGCTCGTTTAAAGGAGATGCACTTATGACTTCTGGTGACTAGTAGTTCTCTTGAATACCGATGTTGAACACACTTTGGATGAGAGTGTCTGCTAAATGACTGTAATATAATGTGTGTGTGTGTGTGTGTGTAAGTGTGTGTGTGTGTGTTACCTGGATGTTGAGGCTAGAAACCACCACGTCTCCAGTCGGTGTGATGATAGGCAGGTTCTCACAGCGAATCCCCTTCTCCACACTGATCACCTGACCTGCATGTGTGAATATATCAATATATATTACAATACTAATACATATAGTATTTACAGTACATATATATATTAGTACTGGGCAACGATTACAATTTGTAATCGCGATTAATCTCATTGTTATGTCAAAGTTCAATAATGAATTCATAAGTAGTGTATTGTGCACTTTTATTTTGAAAGTGCTGCTCTATGAACAACAGGTGAATAACATTGTGTGTGAACACTTTAAACACATCAGGTTGTTGTTAGCAGCAGTGTTCTCTTCACGCAGCAGCAGTTCTATCTCTTCTATATCTGTGCTCAGTGTGTGACTGTGTGTGAAACGTTCCACTGCTGTGAACAGAACAACATGTTTCACACGTTCATCTACATGTGTGTTGAGTCTTCATCACAGTCAGAGCATGTGATGCAGCTCTACTCTTCATCACTATGATGCAGCTCTACTCTTCATCACTATGACCCAGCTCTACTCTTCATCACTATGATGCAGCTCTACTCTTCATCACTATGATGCAGCTCTACTCTTCATCACTATGATGCTGCTCTACTCTTCATCACTATGATGCAGCTCTACTCTTCATCACTATGATGCAGCTCTACTCTTCATCACTATGACCCAGCTCTACTCTTCATCACTATGATGCAGCTCTACTCTTCATCACTATGATGCAGCTCTACTCTTCATCACTATGATGCTGCTCCACTCTTCATCACTATGATACAGCTCTACTCTTCATCACTATGATACAGCTCTACTCTTCATCACTATGATGCAGCTCTACTCTTCATCACTATGATACAGCTCTACTCTTCATCACTATGATACAGCTCTACTCTTCATCACTATGACGCAGCTCTACTCTTCATCACTATGACGCTGCTCTACTCTTCATCACTATGACGCTGCTCTACTCTTCATCACTATGACGCAGCTCTACTCTTCATCACTATGACGCTGCTCTACTCTTCATCACTATGACGCTGCTCTACTCTTCATCACTATGACGCTGCTCTACTCTTCATCACTATGACGCTGCTCTACTCTTCATCACTATGACGCAGCTCTACTCTTCATCACTATGATGCAGCTCTACTCTTCATCACTATGATGCAGCTCTACTCTTCATCACTATGACGCAGCTCTACTCTTCATCACTATGACGCTGCTCTACTCTTCATCACTATGATGCAGCTCTACTCTTCATCACTATGATGCAGCTCTACTCTTCATCACTATGACGCAGCTCTACTCTTCATCACTATGATGCTGTAACTCAGAGGTGATGAAGGTGGTATACATGTGTGTGTACACACACACACACACACACACACACACACACACACACACACACACACACACACACACACACACACACACACACACACACACACACACACACACACACACACACACACACACACACACACAACCTCTGATCTCCAGACGACCACACAGTCGGGTTCCATGTTGAACCACATCTCCTGCAGACGCCTCCTGTCTGTCTGCAGAGCGCCGGTAGATTCCTTCAGTCACGTCTTCAAACACGTCCAACATGTCAGAGACCCGAGCGGTGTAACCAGCCAGCTCCGTCACCTGCAGACACACAGCGGATTCTCTTCGGTTCATCATCCACTCATCCAGCTGTTACAGTGACGAGGGGTGTCACGATACCAACATGATGACTTGGATACGATACCTGCCATAAGTATCACGATACCGATACTTACGATACGATACCAGAATTCCATACAATACCACAAATACGATACGGGTATATTTATCTATACTCGTAATAAATAAAACATCTGTACGGTTCCCTTTTTTACCAGCTTGTTCCTGCCCAGCTTTTTGAACACTTAACAAATGTCATTAATATTAGTATTAGCCTACAGCAAGATATGAATAAACTACAATGGTGCCGTGATTGCTGCTGACTCTGCTGACTCTGTCTGACTGTCTGTGGGAGTGGGGGGGGGAAACAATGCTGCATTTACTGCATAGTGAGTTTGATGTTTTCACTTCATATTTTATCTTAATTCATGGAATAATTATTTTTGCTTAACTAAAAAAAAAATAATTAGCTGAAGATCCACCCTCAGGCTCCACCAGCATGGAGCCATTTTGCATGAATTGTGTTTCATTTCGTGCACGTTTGTGTGCATTGTGACCTCATGATCATAGGCTTGTTGTCAGACTAGGCTAAGGCTACTCGTGTTAGCTGTCTATGGGTGAGCTTGGGGGTGTTCATGTTTATAATCACATGTGCTTACCCGTCGTTCTTTGAACTCTTTAAAGGTTGGGGGTGTCTGTCTGAAAGGTGCTTTGCCGTGTTAGACGTCTTGCCTCACTTTGTCTGAAACACGTTTCACAGACGGGTCTCTGTAGGTCAGTGGGCTTTCCTTCACTGTCTGCAATATAGCCAAAGTACCTCCAGATGATACTTCTGGCATCTTGTTTTCAAGAAGCTGAGGACGGTCGGTAAAAGCTCCTGCATGTCTCCCCTGTGATCACTCTCTGCCTGTTGCTGTGAGCGCTGGGTAGCCCCGCCCCCTTGCAGTCAATGCCTGCAGGCAGCATGACAGGGAGCGGAGCAGCGACTGCGCTCTGATCGCGCTATTTTAATAAAGTATCGATGCACCGTGCAACCCTACTCGTGAGTAGTTCATCATCGAGGATCACTGATGATGACGAGGTTCTGTAACACAGTGGAGCTGCTGAATGTTCACACGTATCAACACCACCAGAGCTACATTTAAGACGGATAGGAACTAAGAGGAACGTGGGGCGTCCGGGGGCGGCAGCAGAAACAGGAGAAGTGAGGGAGGAGGAGGTCAAGGAGCAGTGGTGGAACAGAAAGAGCAGTAAGGAAAGGAGGTGGGGTAGGATAGGAGGAGAGGAAGAGGAGTGGTATGTTCACCTCCTTGTATGAACTCATGATCCTCTCCACAGCGTCAGCTGCAGCATTGAGGAGGTTTCTGGCCGTGGTGAAGGCCTGCGTCCTCTCACTCACCAGATCCTCCTCCTTCATCACCAGGGCCGCCTGCTTCACCTCCTCAGAGTCTGAGTTCACAGACAGAGAGGTTACATAGGAGCAGGAGGTGAATCAACCAACCCCCCCCCCCCCCCCCCCCAGGATCTAACCGCCGACGTCCCGCTCTCCCGCTGTAGCGGTGAGGTTTAGTGGTAACGAAGAGAAGAAACGAACAACAGAGGAAACATCATGTGGCATTAGAGCACAGTGGCATTAGCATGCTAGCTAACTAGCTAGCCCTCTTCCACTACACTTCTTCACACTTTACTAGTCAAATGACCACAGGTCACAGGTCACACAGGTGTGTATTCACCGTATCTGGAGTATCCGGTGGCGGTGATGATGGGCACGGCGACCATCACCAGGCCGGAGGCGCTCCATACGTACTTCATGAGGAACTGTTCCAGCATGACGTACCACAGACGCTTCTTCAGGATCTGATGGATCTGAGAGGACAGAGACACGTAGCTCCTCTGTAGCTGGGCCATCTCCACCTACGAATCAAACGCACCCAAACTCATTATCATCAGCACAGGGCCATCTCCACCTACGAATCAAACACGATGATGTGATGTGAGGAACTCTACATGTGTCAGTGCTTGTCCACTAGAGGGCGCTCACCTTGTGTCCTCCATAGAAGGCGATCTCCTCAGAGTTGGCGATGATGCGAGAGTGCATGTATCTCAGGTCTCCTTTCCTCTTGGCCTCCTCGGCCACCAGCTTCCCGAATCGAGGCGAGCAGGAACGAAGGACTTTGGCGGTGAGCACCACCACAAGGCCGGCAATGATGGACGGCCATGTTGTGTTTGCTCCTGCAAGGAGGAAGAGGACAGTCTTCATCAGGACGTCAGATGTTTAAACTGGAACAAAGGTGCACCGGGTGTAACATGTGGACCATGTGTACCAGGTGTACACAAGTTGTACCAGGTGTACCATCTATAACAGGTGTACCTTTGGACTGGGCGGTCTGCAGCAGGGTGTAGCAGGTCACCACCACGTCCAGGATGGGTTTGGTCAGGTTCGAGTAGAGATGAGCGACTGAAGCTGAAAACATGACGATGTCCTCAGTGAGCGACTGATCCGGATTAGACAGACGACCGTCCATGTTACTGACCCGGTAGTACGTCTGCAGGGACACGGGACAGGTGAGCGTGAGGCATTCAGGGACTACAACAAGGGTTCTCTAATGACTGTGTGTTACCTGGTTGGTGAAGTACAGCTGGTAGGCGTGGTCGACCAATCGGCTCCTGAACCTGAGGGCCAGCTGACCTTCCAGGAATCTAATGGTGCTGTTGATGAAGGTCGCAGGAACCGCAACGAGGAGCCACTTAGAGAGCTGCAGCACGAAAGCCTGAGGGTCCTTCTGAACGATACACCTGACGATCACACCTGAGAGATCAACGGTACTGATGATCAATACTGTGATTATAATGTGTATATGTATATACATGTATATAACGGACCGTCCAGAGCAGCCACGTAGATGGACAGGAAGGTTCTGGATATCAGGGTGAGAGAGTGCAGAGCCAGCAGACCGATCTCTGGACACAGGAACCGTGGAAACAAGAGCTTCAACAGACGAGACAGTCTGAGGATGAACTCCTTGTTCACTGACGGAGACCTGAGGACACAGAACCACATCCTGTAGTGGATCTGGAAGACCAGGAGCCGGGATCATGGAGCCAGATTAACAGTTAATCCAGCTATCTTTAACTAGGGGTTACCTCTGGTTTACTTCTGGTTAAACACTGGTTAATCTCAGGTTAAACACTGGTTTATCTGTAGTTAATCTCTGGTTAAAGACTGGTTAAACACTGGTTTATCTGTAGTTGATCACTGGTTAAACACTGGTTTATCTGTAGTTGATCTCTGGTTAAACACTGGTTAAACACTGGTTAATCACTGGTTTATCTGTAGTTGATCACTGGTTAATCACTGGTTAAACACTGGTTTATCTGGAGTTGATCTCTGGTTAATCACTGGTTAAACACTGGTTTATCTGGAGTTGATCTCTGGTTAATCACTGGTTAAACACTGGTTTATCTGTAGTTGATCTCTGGTTAATCACTGGTTTATCCGTAGTTAATCACTGGTTAATCTCTGGTTAAACACTGGTTAATCACTGGTTTATCCGTAGTTAATCACTGGTTAATCACTGGTTAAACACTGGTTTATCTGTAGTTGATCTCTGGTTAATCACTGGCTTATCTGTAGTTAATCACTGGTTAATCTCTGGTTAAACACTGGTTAATCACTGGTTTATCTGTAGTTGATCTCTGGTTAAACACTGGTTAATCACTGGTTTATCTGTAGTTGATCACTGGTTAATCACTGGTTAAACACTGGTTTATCTGGAGTTGATCACTGGTTAAACACTGGT
>JAFEUB010001792.1:337500-350000 GCA_024529925.1 Ophthalmolycus amberensis
CGAGCATCTTGAAGGTGTTCAGCAGTAATATGGTCTAAACCACTTGTTTTGCCTTCAGACAGTTTATTGATAGCTTGGTGCACCTCATATGATGTAAGTGCCATTGACTCATTACTCTCAGAACTGTCCACGCTATGCAAATCACTTTTGATGCAGTTGAATAAGGTGCTATAATGCTGTCGCCATAACTCAGCAATGTTGTCTGTTCCTGAGATTCCATCTATAGTGCATGGTAAAGATGTTTTACAGTTAAGAGCTCTCACTTCTTTCCAAAAATCAACTAGGTTGTTGCTTAGCAGCTTCTTGGCCATGGAGTCAGCCCTCATGGCTTGATCATTCTTGCAGATGAAGTGAATGGCATACTTATATCTAGCATTGGTGAGCTTCTTGTACTCGAGCACTGGCCCTTGTCTGGGTCTACCAGCTAGAGCCCATGATTTGAAGGCTTCACAGGCTTCAGCACGATACTCAGCTACATACTCGTTCCAGCCAGGTTTGATGTTATGGGTCTTATTGTGATGCTTGTAGTAGGGCTTGCTGTCTTTATACAGAGCACTTCCTATATCATTGTACATGAAGCAGAGATCTCTCCTATGCACCACATCCTTACAGTTAACGTCAGCACACATAGCTGCATCTCTAGGTAGATGAATATTACTGAAGGACTGGTCTGTACGAGCAGAATACACTAAGACGTCCTCTTCAGGGAGAGTTGACCAGTCAAGTTTTTCTGTGTTGACACTATTTCCATTTCTAGATAGCGCCGGTAGATGTTCAACATTTATCGACATAGCAAAAGGTATATGATCAGTTGTTGCTGCTCCATAAAGAATGCCCATACATCCCAATGAAGCATGAGCATCAGCTGTACTAATACAATGGTCCAGCCATGATGTAGTGTGCCAGGCCTCACTAATGTATGTATAGCTATCTGTAGGCAAAAGCACTTCGCTTGATAATATAAAATAATTGTCTTTACAAAACTGAGCCATGTGCTTGGCAAATACTGAGCTTGTGTCTGAGATATCTGCATTCATATCCCCAATAACATAAATACTAGAAGAAGTATTATCTTGAATGAAGGAATTGATGAAGGCAAGCCTATTTAGATATTCATCCTCATTGTGATTGCACTCATAGGGTGTATAGACATTTAGGATAATGAATTCCTTATCATCATGAGTAAACTGTATTGCAACACACCAGTCAACACCAAGCCTGACCACATTTATCAAAGAGTCAAGCTTCTTATTCCAGAGAATAGCCACACCCCCTGGAATCCTTCCTCTGACTATTCCCATGCCAAAGTCAGTTGTAGACTCCCCAGCACCATGAAAGTTATCATTAAAAGAGTTGAGTTTTTCCAAGTCTTGCTTCGGTAAGAATGTCTCTTGTAAACATAGTATGTCACAATTCTCCAAAAGGTTGTCAACAACCATGCGGCGAGCTTTATCCCCAACGCTCTGGCCCACACCAGGCCACGACAGTTGTACGACAAAACCCGGATATACATTTAGCAAAGCAAGTGAGTGCCCATAGCACCAGCAGGCAAACGTATTCCCCCCACAGCAAGTGCATGGTTAGAGCCGATAACTCCCGCCCTGCGGGGCTCAAAATAGCGCCGGACAAATGCCCCTTTGAGAAATTAAAAACATCTCGTTTACAATCATTTATTCAAATGAAACGTCAAACAGCAGAACGAGTGAAAAAGTACAAACAAAGATAGAAAAGTATTTTACAGAAAGTTTAGACTGTACAGAGTGAACCTGAACGCATCATGGCTGTGACGTCACACTGACAACAGGTGGTCCTGGACCTGAAGGGGGACCAGGTCCACAGAAGTACTACTGGTACAACAGAGTACTAGTACACAAGTAGAGTACTCTGCTGTACTTTTTAAATACTCTAATCTGTTTGGCTGGCAGTTCTGCTTGTGTTACTGCGGACTGATAGTATTAAATAGTAGTACTGATAGTATTATATACTAGTACTGATAGTATTATATACTAGTACTGATAGCATTATATACTAGTACTGATAGTATTATATACTAGTACTGATAGTATTATATACTAGTACTGATAGTATTAAATAGTACTGATAGTATTATATACTAGTACTGATAGTATTATATACTAGTACTGATAGTATTATATACTAGTACTGATAGTATTATATACTAGTACTGATAGTATTAAATAGTAGCTACTATTTAATACTAGTACTGATAGTATTATATACTAGTACTGATAGTATTATATACTAGTACTGATAGCATTATATACTAGTACTGATAGTATTATATACTAGTACTGATAGTATTATATACTAGTACTGATAGCATTATATACTAGTACTGATAGTATTATATACTAGTACTGATAGTATTATATACTAGTACTGATAGTATTATATACTAGTACTGATAGTATTAAATAGTAGTACTGATAGTATTAAATACTAGTACTGATAGTATTAAATTGTAGTACTGATAGTATTATATACTAGTACTGATAGTATTATATACTAGTACTGATAGTATTAAATAGTAGTACTGATAGTATTATATACTAGTACTGATAGTATTAAATAGTACTGATAGTATTATATACTAGTACTGATAGTATTATATACTAGTACTGATAGTATTATATACTAGTACTGATAGTATTATATACTAGTACTGATCGTATTAAATAGTAGCTACTATTTAATACTAGTACTGATAGTATTATATACTAGTACTGATAGTATTAAATAGTAGTACTGATAGTATTATATACTAGTACTGATAGTATTAAATAGTAGTACTGATAGTATTATATACTAGTACTGATAGTATTATATACTAGTACTGATAGTATTAAATAGTAGTACTGATAGTATTATATACTAGTACTGATAGTATTAAATAGTAGTACTGATAGTATTATATACTAGTACTGATAGTATTAAATAGTAGTACTGATAGTATTATATACTAGTACTGATAGTGTTAAATAGTAGTACTGATAGTATTATATACTAGTACTGATAGTATTAAATAGTAGTACTGATAGTATTATATACTAGTACTGATAGTATTAAATAGTAGTACTGATAGTGTTAAATAGTAGTACTGATAGTATTATATACTAGTACTGATAGTATTAAATAGTAGTACTGATAGTATCAGGGGCGGACTGGCCATCGGGGATACCATTCCCCCGGTAGGCCGACGGGGTTTGGGCCGGTCTCTGACGTCGCCGGCCCCGACTATATTATATGCTTCACAGAACACGTTCAATTTACTCTAATACCGAAAGTCAATAATCAGTGAAAACTGTATCAACAGTATAAACTGACATTATACAACTCCTCGCGATCCGAGGACGCCATAGCACGGCTGGACACTACGGTGCTTTTAAAAACTTTTCTCCATAACCGCGGTCTGCGCCGTGCGGTCGTGCCGGGCGACGGTCGGGGCGGGGCCGGCGGAGGTGCGAATGGCCGCCGTAGACCGGCGAAATACAGGGGCGGCTCGACTGTCACGGCGTCCATGAATCGAGTGGGCCGGTCTGACAGTAACTCCCGGGCCACTTTTTTCCCCCAGTCCGCCCCTGGATAGTATTATATTCTAGTACTGATAGTATTAAATAGTAGTACTGATAGTATTATATACTAGTACTGATAGTATTAAATAGTAGTACTGATAGTATTATATACTAGTACTGATAGTATTAAATAGTAGTACTGATAGTATTATATACTAGTACTGATAGTATTAAATAGTAGTACTGATAGTATTATATACTAGTACTGATAGTATTAAATAGTAGTACTGCAGTATTCATATCAGTTTTTTGTGTTCTTGAACACAACACAGAGTTTATGTTTCTGTTCTGCTTTGGCGTGAATGAGAAGAGGTGCATGCTGGGACTCTTTCTGCTCCATATAATACACACATATGTGTGTATTATATGTGTGTATTTATACCTAATGATCATGTGTTTTAATGTGACGGCAGCTTCAGAGTTTGTGTGAAGAACTAAAACACATCACAACACAGAGACACATGTTATTGATTCATAATCAATATTACATCATCAACACGTCGATGCATCATCAAAGTCTCCGTGACATCATCAGACATTTCTTTTAAAATTGCATTTCATTTATGTTGAGTTCAGGGACATTCGTATAAAAGAGTTCTAAAGCTCATTACAGAACCGGCTCAGTGCAGTCGATCGATCGATCGATCGATCGATCGATCGATCGATCGATCGACACCGGGACATCATCGTCGGATTTTCGCTGCAAATGATTTTGATCCTGAAAAGGTTCAGAACACATCGTGGACTCCCTGGTCCTCTTATTGCTCTCAGACTGGATCTGGATTCAGACCTGGTTCCATCAGGACTCATGAGAGAAACCTGATCCATCAGACCACATTCAGAAGTGGTCTGGGCCACATCAAGGTCTTCTGTGTAAGAGGACACCAGGTGTGAACCGACCCTCTCAGAACTGATCACATTGATCGGATCAATAACTAATAAACAGGTGTGTCAATAATAATATTCAAAATCAGTGAAATAGTGAATCCAGATTCTAAAAATGAATATAATTTGATCTCAAATGAATTAATTCTGTTAATTACAAATTAGCAGGCTGTTTGTTTGAGATACATTATTCCATAAATGGCCTCATTAATAATAGAAACATTATTAAGAAGTAATTATTTTATTAAAGTGTGTCAGTGAATTAATTCATGTCTTTTAGTTTCCTGCTCATCTCATTTGTTAAATCCTTGTTTGTCTCATAAATAAATAAATAAATAGTGTAATTATTACAATTCAAACACTGTTTTATAGCTCACATTATATTTAAAGTTTTAGTCTAGAGCCCTGATGCTGCTTGTCTTCACAGAGACAGGAAGTCCAGTTACTGGTGTTACTGTTGTTATT
This sequence comes from Ophthalmolycus amberensis, assembly GCA_024529925.1. Lineage (NCBI taxonomy): Eukaryota > Metazoa > Chordata > Actinopteri > Perciformes > Zoarcidae > Ophthalmolycus > Ophthalmolycus amberensis. The sequence continues at coordinate 342,444 of JAFEUB010001792.1, forward strand.
GTTACTGTTACTGGTGTTATTGTTACTGTTGTTATTGTTACTGTTACTGTTGTTATTGTTACTGTTGCTATTGTTACTATTACTGGTGTTATTGTTACTGTTACTGGTGTTATTGTTACTGTTGTTATTGTTACTGTTGTTATTGTTACTGGTGCTATTGTTACTGTTGTTATTGTTACTGGTGCTATTGTTACTGTTGTTATTGTTACTGTTGTTACTGTTACTGTTGCTGGTGTTATTGTTACTGTTGTTATTGTTACTGGTGTTATTGTTACTGTTGTTATTGTTACTGTTACTGGTGTTATTGTTACTGTTGTTATTGTTACTGTTGCTATTGTTACTGTTGCTATTGTTATTGTTACTGTTGCTGTTGTTATTGTTACTGTTGTTACTGTTACTGGTGTTATTGTTACTGTTGTTATTGTTACTGGTGTTATTGTTACTGGTGCTATTGTTACTGTTATTGTTACTGTTGTTATTGTTACTGTTACTGGTGTTATTGTTACTGTTGTTATTGTTACTGTTGCTATTGTTACTGTTGTTATTGTTACTGTTGCTATTGTTACTGTTGCTATTGTTACTGTTACTGGTGTTATTGTTACTGTTGTTACTGTTACTGTTGTTACTGTTACTGGTGTTATTGTTACTGTTGTTATTGTTACTGTTGTTATTGTTACTGTTGTTATTGTTACTGGTGTTATTGTTACTGTTACTGGTGTTATTGTTACTGTTGTTATTGTTACTGTTGCTATTGTTACTGTTGTTATTGTTACTGTTGCTATTGTTACTGTTGTTATTGTTGCTGTTGTTATTGTTACTGGTGTTATTGTTGCTGTTGTTATTGTTACTGGTGTTATTGTTACTGGTGTTATTGTTACTGGTGTTATTGTTACTGTTGTTATTGTTACTGTTACTGGTGTTATTGTTACTGGTGTTATTGGTGTTATTGTTAGTGTTGTTATTGGTGTTATTGTTACTGGTGTTATTGTTATTGGTGTTATTGTTAGTGTTGTTACTGGTGTTATTGTTACTGGTGTTAGTGGTGTTATTGTTATTGGTGTTATTGTTAGTGTTGTTACTGGTGTTATTGGTGTTATTGTTAGTGTTGTTACTGGTGTTATTGTTAGTGTTGTTACTGGTGTTATTGTTAGTGTTGTTAGTGTTGTTACTGGTGTTATTGTTAGTGTTGTTACTGGTCTTATTGTTAGTGTTGCTATTGGTGTTATTGTTAGTGTTGTTATTGGTGTTATTGTTAGTGTTGTTACTGGTGTTATTGTTAGTGTTGTTACTGGTGTTATTGGTGTAATTGTTAGTGTTGTGACTGGTGTTATTGTTAGTGTTGTTACTGGTGTTATTGTTAGTGTTGTTACTGGTGTTATTGTTAGTGTTGTTACTGGTGTTATTGGTGTTATTGTTAGTGTTGTTATTGGTGTTATTGTTAGTGTTGTTACTGGTGTTATTGTTAGTGTTGTTACTGGTGTTATTGTTAGTGTTGTTATTGGTGTTATTGTTAGTGTTGTTACTGGTGTTATTGTTAGTGTTGTTACTGGTGTTATTGGTGTTATTGTTAGTGTTGTTATTGGTGTTATTGTTAGTGTTGTTACTGGTGTTATTGTTAGTGTTGTTACTGGTGTTATTGGTGTTATTGTTAGTGTTGTTACTGGTGTTATTGGTGATAGTGGTTCATCGCAGGGTTCAGGGAAGGAGGAAGTCATCGATGTAAGTGAGCGATCTGTTCTCATGTTGTTGTTAAACTTAGTGCAGAGACGTTGAGTCCAAACTAAGAATACCTGAAGAGTCTCACCTGCTGGTTTCTGTCTGGACTCACCTGAGGGATCAAACAGGTCACCTGATCACTTAAAGTTCATCAAAAGGTCTGCTGGTTTGAGCTGGTGATTATCTGTCCTCAAACAGTTTCTTCATCATCATCAAAGGCTGATATAAAACTCTGGTTTTGTCCTGATTGTCTGAGCGGATAACAGATTAAAGACGTTGTAGAAAAAATATTAAAAAACCTGCAGTTCAGTTTTAAACGTTTCACATGTGTTTTTTACCCAGAAACCCTTTGGGGGTTGAGCAGTAACACCTGGGACGCCACCCTGAGGTCAAACTGCAGCCTCCAACAGGACAGTGACATCATCATCCTTCATGTGACGTCATGGTGGGCGGGGTTTCAGGTGAAGTAAGAGAGAAGCAGGTTCTCCTGGAAGGTGTTGGTCCCAGGAAGCCAGCCCGGGATTGGTCAGTGTATCTGTCTGTTTGGGTCCTGATTGGTCGGTGAGTCAGACCAGAGTTCCAGGAGACGGCTGGTCTTCCTGTGTCTGAGGAAGGAAGGAGTCGTGGTAGAGAGAGCTGTCCATAGACCTGAGAGAGAGAGAGTCAGCTGGTCAGGTACAGGTGTTCTCACAGCTGGATCGGTACCTGTGCAGGTGAGCCGACTCCTACCTGCCGTGCAGCGGGTGACCGTGGAAGGTGGCTGAATGCGGCAGCGTCTTTTTGTGATGCTGTAGATTGCGATGATGACTCGTCTCCGTCTGATAGGTCGACTGCTGGATCACACCGTGAGTCCTTCTTCTGCTTTGCAGAGCTCCTCCCCCTCCGGCCTGACCTTTCACCACCCCGTTCACCTTAGTGTTGACCCCTGCGTTGACCTTTCCATTGGCAGCGTTTTGGTGGGTGGAGCCTATCGTGTTCCTCAGGTACCAGTCCCTCAGACCTGTCGACCACACACACCTCAAAGATTAACAGGTAACCTACAACTGTACTTTGTCTTAGTGCCTCCAACATTGGTCCAAACCTGCATATCAATCGAGTCTAGTGTGTGATCCATTCTGTTGACTCCCACCAGGTGGCGTCACACTAAACAACAGAATCCTTCATGCAGCAGACATGAAGTCTGTTTTTGCTGCAGTGACCCAGTTTCATCTACACATCATTAAAGATTCATGAGATTTTTTCTCCATAGATTCTGATTTAAAACCTGCTGAATTTAAGATTAAATCTGTTCATTGACAGAGCATCAGGTGAGGTGAGGGGTGCTGCACCGAGGTCTGGGACCTAAGGGGGTCAAGCAGCTCCACTTAGGCCCCATGTTTGTTGTTAGTGAACAATGAAAAGAGATATAAAATGAAGTAAAGTCTCCACCAGGTACTGCTGGGTCTGAGGAGAATGCTGACTGCTGTTTTCAGCTGACTGCTGTTTTATGTGTTTACGGCGGGCTGTTTTATGGCAGACTTGAGTGTTTACAGCGGGCTGTTTTATGGCAGATTTGCGTGTTGACGGCGGGCTGTTTTATGGCAGATTTGCGTGTTTACAGCGGGCTGTTTTATGGCAGACTTGAGTGTTTACAGCGGGCTGTTTTATGGCAGACTTGAGTGTTTACGGAGGGCTGTTTTATGGCAGACTTGAGTGTTTACGGAGGGCTGTTTTATGGCAGACTTGAGTGTTTACAGCGGGCTGTTTTATGGCAGATTTGCGTGTTGACGGCGGGCTGTTTTATGGCAGACTTGAGTGTTTACGGAGGGCTGTTTTATGGCAGACTTGAGTGTTTACAGCGGGCTGTTTTATGGCAGATTTGCGTGTTGACGGCGGGCTGTTTTATGGCAGATTTGCGTGTTTACGGAGGGCTGTTTTATGGCAGACTTGAGTGTTTACAGCGGGCTGTTTTATGGCAGATTTGCGTGTTGACGGCGGGCTGTTTTATGGCAGATTTGCGTGTTTACAGCGGGCTGTTTTATGGCAGACTTGAGTGTTTACAGCGGGCTGTTTTATGGCAGACTTGAGTGTTTACGGAGGGCTGTTTTATGGCAGACTTGAGTGTTTACAGCGGGCTGTTTTATGGCAGATTTGCGTGTTGACGGCGGGCTGTTTTATGGCAGATTTGCGTGTTTACAGCGGGCTGTTTTATGGCAGACTTGAGTGTTTACAGCGGGCTGTTTTATGGCAGACTTGAGTGTTTACGGAGGGCTGTTTTATGGCAGACTTGAGTGTTTACGGAGGGCTGTTTTATGGCAGACTTGAGTGTTTACAGCGGGCTGTTTTATGGCAGATTTGCGTGTTGACGGCGGGCTGTTTTATGGCAGACTTGAGTGTTTACGGAGGGCTGTTTTATGGCAGACTTGAGTGTTTACAGCGGGCTGTTTTATGGCAGATTTGCGTGTTGACGGCGGGCTGTTTTATGGCAGATTTGCGTGTTTACGGCGGGCTGTTTTATGGCAGACTTGAGTGTTTACGGAGGGCTGTTTTATGGCAGACTTGAGTGTTTACAGCGGGCTGTTTTATGGCAGATTTGCGTGTTGACGGCGGGCTGTTTTATGGCAGACGAGTGTTTCTCAGCTCCGTGATGGAACAGGATTGGTTGGTGCTTACCTTCCAGGGCGAGGGCCTTGTGGAGGCTCCTGGTGGCCTCTTCCAGCTGTGCATCCTGGGCGGGGGGCAGCTGTGGTGGTCGGGGGGGCAGCAGGTGAGGGTGGGGGTCTGGCTGAATCCCAGACAGAAGAGAATTATGGGTATCAGCCTGGCCCTGCTGCACTGGGAGGAAGGGACCACAGGATTTTGTGCGGCTCACTTTGATTCGACGCTGGTCGCCCAAGTGACTGCAGTAGGTGGGCGGGGCTCCCAGGGGCTGCTGGGAGGAGTAGCCGTTGAAGAGCAGCTGGTGGTTTGATGTGATTGGATGCCTACTTTTGGGCTGGGACTGCTGTTGCTGTAGCTGCTGTTGTTTCCCCCACACGTAGTCTAGCAGAACCTCGCTGTACCCCCCTCCTCTTCCTCGCACCCCCCCTCCCCCCTCGGTGAGTCCATTACTCGTCCTTACCCTCGTCTGTCCATCCGTCAGCGTCTCTGAGCTCCTGAACGCTCCGCCGGTGTTCGTTCCTCTTACCAACAATCCCCCCATCTCCTCTAGGGGGGTGATGTGATCCAGGAGGGTGTCGGAGCTGTTACTATGACGAGCTGCTGTAAACCTGACCCCGCCCTCTCCTGCTGGTCCTGTATCAGAAGGGCCAGAGGAGGAGGAAGAGTCCTGGGAGCGAGGGGGAGGAGGAGGAGGATGGGAGGGAGGCAGGGGGAGGGGCTTGAGGGTCTGAAGAGGGTCTGGATGGTCAGTCCTGAAAGAGGAGAGGGACAGGTGAGAAGACTGGTCACATGGTACCATCATTCTTCAATAATAATGTATGGGTTTATGACTGATAATTGAGTTATTAATTATCGTTACATATTTTGATATTAATTTATTATTATTTATTAAAACTGCCACATGAATTATAATCTGCTTTTGTAGCTTGTGTTCGGAAACTTCTCCATCTTCCATACAAAAGTTTGCCACGTAACTCCTCCCACAGCGTTGCCAGCGCATGCGTCAAAATGCATCAAAACGTGCAACCTGATGAGGAATCCTGTGCGATGCCTTTTCTTAGAGATTCGCCCAGCCGGTGTCACCAAAAACTGCGAGACATTTCCACATACACACATGGAGCTAAAAAACTTAACTTTGGGCCCATATTGACTCGCCGTACATTAACGTAGAAACATGATTCAAAGTTTAAACCGTAGACAGAACGCTGCACTTTATTGAGCCAAAGGGACATTTTGATAGCTAGCACAGTTTTCATGAAGTCACAGATTACGTTTCAGGAACATTTTGGGTCTGTTTCAGATTTTATAATGGGTGTGTATTGCACGGAATGTTCAGCGCTAGAGTGATGACATCACAGTCAGAGTGGAGCAGAGCAGGAAAATATTCTGTGATTTTTCCAAACAAATTGCTCCAGCTCCCACAATGTTTACTCTTTATACAACATTTTGGTCAAAAAGCTTGCAAATGTTGTGCTGGTCGCAGTAAAGTGTCTGTGGAATCCAACAGATTTACACATTTGTCTCAAAGAGCCGCAGAGCGACATGAACTCCAACCAACTGCTCCATTAGACTCCATGTTAAATCTCACCACTCATGTTTCAAAGAAAGCAGACGGTACCAGTTTTGCATATTGCTCTAGAGCTCACATTATAACACCACAAACATAAAAAACACATCAGCGTGTTGGGCAGAGACTTATCTCTCTCATAGTACCCATATGTTGTTGATTGGACTCATGGTTTTTGTATTAACGACAGAGGTTTAAAAGGTAGTTTTGGTCAAAATCCACTTAAGTTCCAGTCTGCCCCTTCACCCTGGTGCACCAATCACTATGGTATCCAGTGTGTGTGTCACTGTTTCTATGTTCATGTCTCTATTGAACCTGAATGATGTGTGTGTGTGTGTGTGTGTGTATGTGTGTGTGTGTGTGTGTGTACCTGATGTGCAGTGAGCTCCTGCTGGTTTTGTTCTGGAAGAAAACTTCAACTGGAGAACCAGCAGAGACCAGCCGGGGGCGGGACTGAGACACACCGTCATCTGAGGGACAGACAGACAGACAGACAGACTGTTAACTGACAGACAGACAGACAGACTTTGCACTATTCATGTGTTATACATGTGTCATAAAGGACTTGTTACCGTTTTCTAGTCCTGTAGAGTCTGATGTGGAGCTGCTCTCTGACCTCACTGTGTCATCTGGAAACACACACACACACACACAGACACACACACACACACACACACACACACACACACACACACAGATGCACAGAGTCAGATTCAAAATAAAGGAAGAAACACGTTTCCTCATCTTCCTGCAACAATGGATTCTCATCACGTGTGTGTGTGTGTGTGTTACCTGTGTGACAGCCTCTGTGTACGGTCCTCTTGCCGTGGTGTGTGTGTGTGTTGTGTTCAGGGTCGCTGTGTTTCCTCAGAGCTCCACTGAATAACGTTTTCTTCGCCTTTGAACGCTGAGAGTCTTCCTCCTGCAGACACACACACACACACACACACACACACACACAGACACACACACACACACAGACACACACACACACACACACAGACACACACACACAGACACACACACACACACACACACACACAGACACACACACACACACACACACACACACACAATAAGTGTAATAAAGTAAAGGCGGTCAGGTGTTACAGGTGTAATGTCTGTATATATATATGTTATATATATATTTCATGGAGTCCCTCTTTGTCCCTCACAGTGAAAATGTTTAAGACATGTTTATAACAACCATACAAACACCACAGTAATCTGATTGCTGATAGTTACTGTATTCAGCATCACTAATCAATTAATTAATGACGATGTTTCAGCTTTAAAATCTTTGGACTGAATGAATTTACACAGATCAGAACCACATGACTCACCTCTGACCGACACTTCCTGTTTCCTTGGCGGGACGTCCCACGTCTCCGTCGGACACACGGGGGTTTCTCCCCCGCCTCCAGGGGGAAGTCTCTGGGCACTGCCCCCGTCAGCTCCTGACCAATCACAACACACCTAATGTGACATCATACCCACAACCAGTTCAAACAGATCAGGACGGTCCAGGACCACGTCAGACCGTGACCCAGAATGGCTCTGATTGGATAAACCCTTTTGGAGGGAGGGGTCAGTTTATGACATCACTCACCGCCTCCTGCAGACAGATGCGTCTC
>JAFEUB010001792.1:355000-447500 GCA_024529925.1 Ophthalmolycus amberensis
CTGCTTTATGAACAAAAGGGCAATAACATTTGGTTCACGAGATGCAGGTAGCATGTTTCATACTTAATGTGAATATAATTCATACTTTGTTGGCATCTTATTCTGAAAACCGGATGTTGGTCTGAAGAAACCGGATGTTGTCTCACGTTAATGTTTCCGTTAACTTTCAAAGTCCTTCGCTCGCTCCCGATCTGTGCGTTTAAATGCATTTACGGTGAATGTCAGCATATAGGTGCACTAACGTGTAAGTGTCTGCTGAGTTGACCACGGAGATCTGAGTGTCTGCTGACTTTACCAGCGATGTCCAGTAGTCTCCAGGGAGAGCAGCGGAAATCGCCTTTTCTCTACGGCAACCCTGAAGGGACATCATATCTCTAATACAAAACCATAAACATGAGACAGTCTGACTATAGGATGTTTGCTGGCTTTATCCCACTGTTCTTGTCATCCTCTTGTTGTTATGTTTATGTATTGTCTCGATAAAATAATTGTCGGCGTTAATTAATGAATGCGTTAACGCGAAATTAGCGCGTTAACTTGCCCAGCACTAATATATATATACACATATACAAACACATATATATATATATTGTCTGTGTGACACCAATCAAACTGATGCATAAACGTCCTCATAGAGATACAAACACACACACACACACACACAGGTGACACATGAAAAATTGGTGTGTATGTGTGTGCGTGTGTCTGTGAAGAATGAATGTAGGTCAGGCAGCAGATTCTCCGCATGGCAACAATGTAGAAAATCCCAACTCTGAATACTCACATCTGATTGGCTGACAGCTGCAGACAGAGAGCCAATAACCTTTAAACCCACGGGGCATTCAGTGTGTGTGTGTTTGTGTGGGTGTGACTGTGTGTGTTAGAGTAGAATCTGTAGTCTGGTGAAATCACAGTGACATCACACATACAGCAGGTGAGTGGGCGGAGTCACAGACAGAACAAACTCAGAATAAAAACAGAAGCGCTGCAGGAGTCAAACTACACGTCCCAGAGGGCATTGCTGTAAGAACTGTCCAATCAGAGAGCTTCAGACTCTGTTGTCGGGCAGCAGCTCTGAGTTCAGTTCTGATTATGATGTAACTGTGACATCACTCCTCTGGATGGAAGTGTCTCCATAGCAACACAAGCTGAGGCTCATGGGTATTGTAGTGTTTGGAGACATTTAGAAATATGACTTAATACCAATACAACACTAATATAAAGTTCATATATATTTTACATACAATATACACAGTGTATATGTTATATAGTTTATATTTAAAATACAGTATATATATATATATATATATATATATATATATATTTACACACACTGTATTTGTATATAATTTCACATGAAGAATAAACACAAACATGAAGAATATTATACTCATAGTACAAAATGTACTTTTACTTTGAATACTTTCAGTACATGTTGCTGTTGATACTTTTAGTACCTTCGGAATGGATCACAATGCATTCTGGGTAGATTTGCGTCTGACTTGCTCTGATGTCATGAACACGAGGTCATTGATGACCTCAGACTTTAGAGTCAGGTGACCCCAATGCATGATGGGAAACGGCTGTTTGTCTCCAGATCAGAGAGCTGATTGGCTCTTAGAACGAACACTTTTTAATATTTAACACTCGATTGTTTATTAGTCTCAAAGAAAGTTGAATCTAAAAACATCTGCTGTGTGATTAATAATAACTACACTCACACACACACACACACACGTGGCGCTGGGTGGGGACATCCCATAATCAACAGTAAATAGTTTCATCACCAACGTGTTGGAACTGATCTGTTTCCTGCAGAACACAGCGGACCAATCAGAGGACATGTTGTTATTGTTGATTCTTCTCTCGAGACAGTTCTAGGACTCGACTCCTGTTTGATGTCCCCGCTGTGACGAGCCGCCACCTGCCGCGAGACGACCTGTGTGCTGCGTGTGTGAGTGAGTGAGTGTGTGAGGAGGCGCTCCTACCTTGATCACCTGCGGGAGGAGACCTCACCTCCGGCGGGCATCGATCGTGCGGCTCCTCGGTCACATGATCACCCGGAGCTCGGTCCTCCGGTCAGCTGATTGTCTCCCGCCTCGTGTCAATCATCAGGTGTGATCGATCAATCGATCGGTTGATGATCGATTAATCGGTTGGTTGTCGCCTCGTGCAAAGGAGCCGATGAGCGCGGATCGATGCGCTTCATCCTCCTCCTCCTCTTCCTCATCGATCCAGCAGCAGACTGAATGGAGCCGCGCTCCATCAGCACCAAGAGGCGCGCTCACAGAGCCGCGGACACGCGCACGTCCATTGCGTGCACACAGACTGTAATGACAGATTTCTGTGGACTGATCGATAATAACTTTATGTAAATGAGATAATCGATCGATCTGTCTTCCTCATGTGTCAATAAATATTTATTCAATGTATTCATTTGGACACAAAAAGCTGCGGGTTAGTGAGGCGGCTCCATGCACTGCTGTGAGGGGGGAGCACTGATAAATATGATATATATAAATATATATTATTATTATTATATATATATTATGTTAAATAAGCAGGACAGACGGTCTGTGTGCCGGGATGGGAGCCACCATCTTGCTGCCAAGAGAGGCTAGGTGGCTAACGGCTAACAGAGATACACAGTGTAGTACTAAATACATCATGATACAGTGTAGTACCAAATACATCATGATACACAGTGTAGTACTAAATACGTCAATGATAACACGATGTCACTGATAACACGATGTCAATGATAACACGATGTCACTGATAACACTGATAACACGATGTCACTGATAACACGATGTCACTGATAACACGATGTCACTGATAACACGATGTCACTGATAACACGATGTCACTGATAACACGATGTCACTGATAACACGATGTCACTGATAACACGATGTCACTGATAACACGATGTCAATGATAACTGTCAGGATCCAGGATCCCTGTCTGACCCGTTGTGTGTTTCCCCTGATCTCCTCTCCTCATGTGTCCTGTCATTCCCCCGTTTGTTATTGTGTGCCATGTGCTCTGTGTTTGTCCCCTGCCTCCAGACACCTCCCATGGCCACACCCGTGATTGTGCACAGCTGAGGACACTCCAGCCGATCACCTCCTGCGGCCTGACACACCAGACTCAGGGCCCACTAATGAAGTTCCTGTCTCTATATAAACTCTGGTCCTGCAGTCTGGGGTTGTCAGGTCGTACCGTCTTTCACCCGCTTCAACCCCGTGGCATCCTCTGCCCTCCTTGCGTTCTACGGATTACACTCCGCCGCAAAGCCCTCCTGGTGTTCAACGGACTACACACGCCGTCAAGCATCCAGCCCTCCGGTGTCGGACCACGGGCTCCACACCTTCCTGTCTTAGTCAGGCTAAATAAAACCTGTTTCCACTAACTTCTGTCTCCTGTGGTCTTGCGTTTGGGTCCTACCTGTGAACTCCCGTGACAGATAACACGATGTCACTGATAACACGATGTCACTGATAACACGATGTCACTGATAACACGATGTCAATGATAACACGATGTCACTGATAACACGATGTCACTGATAACACGATGTCAATGATAACACGATGTCACTGATAACGCGATGTCACTGATAACGCGATGTCAATGATAACGCGATGTCACTGATAACGCGATGTCACTGATAACGCGATGTCACTGATAACGCGATGTCACTGATAACGCGATGTCACTGATAACGCGATGTCACTGATAACACGATGTCACTGATAACACGATGTCACTGATAACACGATGTCAATGATAACACGATGTCACTGATAACACGATGTCACTGATAACACGATGTCAATGATAACGCGATGTCACTGATAACGCGATGTCACTGATAACGCGATGTCAATGATAACGCGATGTCACTGATAACGCGATGTCACTGATAACGCGATGTCACTGATAACGCGATGTCACTGATAACGCGATGTCACTGATAACGCGATGTCACTGATAACGCGATGTCACTGATAACGCGATGTCACTGATAACGCGATGTCACTGATAACGCGATGTCACTGATAACACGATGTCACTGATAACACGATGTCACTGATAACACGATGTCAATGATAACACGATGTCACTGATAACACGATGTCACTGATAACACGATGTCAATGATAACGCGATGTCACTGATAACGCGATGTCACTGATAACGCGATGTCACTGATAACGCGATGTCACTGATAACGCGATGTCACTGATAACGCGATGTCACTGATAACGCGATGTCACTGATAACGCGATGTCACTGATAACGCGATGTCACTGATAACACGATGTCACTGATAACACGATGTCAATGATAACACGATGTCACTGATAACACGATGTCACTGATAACACGATGTCACTGATAACACGATGTCACTGATAACACGATGTCAATGATAACACGATGTCACTGATAACACGATGTCAATGATAACACGATGTCACTGATAACACGATGTCAATGATAACACGATGTCACTGATAACACGATGTCACTGATAACACGATGTCACTGATAACACGATGTCACTGATAACACGATGTCAATGATAACACGATGTCACTGATAACACGATGTCACTGATAACACGATGTCAATGATAACACGATGTCACTGATAACACGATGTCACTGATAACACGATGTCACTGATAACACGATGTCAATGATAACACGATGTCACTGATAACACGATGTCACTGATAACACGATGTCAATGATAACACGATGTCACTGATAACACGATGTCACTGATAACACGATGTCAATGATAACATGACACTACAGGTTTGATGATGTCATACCTTCATCTGACCCTCAGCAGCTGAAGGACTCTTTGTGTTTATTGATTTGTATAAACTTAGTGAATGAATAGTTCATATACACACAGTTCATCATACAAACATATTGATCAAAGTGTGAAACAGGTCAGTGGTGTTTAGCAGGAAGATAATCCAGCTCGTCACTCTCCTCCGGTCCTCGTTCACAACTCCTCCCTCCGTCTGATGTCACACAGGAAATAAGAAATGAGACACGAGTGAGATGAACAGTCAATAAAATGAGAATAAATATGTTATGAGACATGAAATGAGATTAAACACATTTGATATGAATATGATGAGTTAAATGAGATGAGGACATTAACTATGATAAAATAAAGTATTTAAAACATGAAATATCTCCGTGTTCTACGTACAGAGGTCATCAGACGACAGCAGCTCAGGAGTTTGAATCCTCCCTTCTTCGTACAGAGTTTTCTTCTGCAGGAAACGCTGCTTAGTGGGATTCATGAGGACTGAAACACAGGAAGTGGATCAGTTTATAGATTCAGACATGAACCATGAGAAGAAACGTCTCCGAAACCAATCCAATAAACAACCTTCATTATAGAACGGGTCCTTAAACAACCTGCTGAAGTACCTGAGGACTCCGGAAACAAGGACTGCAGGGACCCCCCAGGAGAGAGGCATTCTGGGACACCGTAGAGCCCTGCTGTGGTCTGCCCTCCAGGGTCTGGTCCCAGGGGGGCCACTGTGAGGGGAGGGAAGTTGTACTGGTCTTCAGTGGGGACAGAAGGCTGGCTCAACTGGGACTCTGTGGGCCCAGTTGGACTGTGATACTGGTCTCTGGTGGATGGAGACAGAGACCTGGAGCTGGTCCCGTTGGAGCTGAACTGGGAGCGAATGTCATACTGGGAGAAGCCTCGACTCTCATCGGTTTCACACGGACCGGTGAAAGAGGAGGAGTGCAGCGGGTGAGGAGGGGTGAGGGAGCAGAAAGAGGAGAGGGAGGACAACTGAGAGGACTGGGAGAGCTGGGAGGTGTACTCCAGTGGGCCCAGTTTGGACAGCTGGTTGGACAGAGCTCCCACACTGGAGTCCAGGGGGCGTGTGGGTTTGGGGAAGGACAGGGAGGGGGGTTGAAGATGAGGATGATGGCGGGGGGAGGAGGACCTGGTCTTACTCAAGACAACGTGGACATCCTGAAGTTTGTCAAACACCTGAGAGGAAAACATTGACATGAGGAACTGACCAGGTGGAATAGAATAGGACTGGTGTTGGACTACAGTTGGACTAGTGTTGGACTAGAGTTGGACTAGAGTTGGACTGGTGTTGGACTAGAGTTGAACTATAGTTGGACTAGAGTTGGACTGGTGTTGGACTAGAGTTGAACTAGAGTTGGACTAGAGTTGGACTGGTGTTGGACTAGAGTTGAACTACAGTTGGACTAGAGTTGGACTGGTGTTGGACTAGAGTTGGACTAGTGTTGGACTGGTGTTGGACTAGAGTTAGACTAGAGTTAGACTGGTGTTGGACTAGAGTTGGACTGGTGTTGGACTAGAGTTGGACTGGTGTTGGACTACAGTTGGACTAGTGTTGGACTACAGTTGGACTGGTGTTGGACTAGAGTTGGACTGGTGTTGGACTAGAGTTGGACTGGTGTTGGACTAGAGTTGAACTAGAGTTGGACTAGAGTTGGACTGGTGTTGGACTAGAGTTGAACTAGAGTTGGACTAGAGTTGGACTGGTGTTGGACTAGAGTTGAACTACAGTTGGACTAGAGTTTGACTGGTGTTGGACTAGAGTTGGACTAGTGTTGGACTAGAGTTGGACTGGTGTTGGACTAGAGTTGGACTGGTGTTGGACTAGAGTTGGACTGGTGTTGGACTAGAGTTAGACTGGTGTTGGACTACAGTTGGACTAGTGTTGGACTAGAGTTGGACTGGTGTTGGACTAGAGTTGAACTAGAGTTGGACTAGAGTTGGACTAGAGTTGGACTAGAGTTGAACTAGAGTTGGACTAGAGTTGGACTGGTGTTGGACTAGAGTTGAACTACAGTTGGACTAGTTTGACTGGTGTTGGACTAGAGTTGGACTAGTGTTGGACTAGAATTGGACTAGTGTTGGACTGGTGTTGGACTAGAATAGGACTGGTGTTGGACTAGAGTTAGACTAGAGTTAGACTGGTGTTGGACTAGAGTTGGACTGGTGTTGGACTAGAGTTGGACTGGTGTTGGACTAGAGTTAGACTGGTGTTGGACTAGAGTTAGACTGGTGTTGGACTAGAGTTGGACTGGTGTTGGACTGGTGTTGGACTAGAGTTAGACTGGTGTTGGACTAGAGTTGGACTGGTGTTGGACTAGAGTTGGACTGGTGTTGGACTAGAGTTGGACTGGTGTTGGACTAGAGTTGGACAGGTGTTGGACTAGAGTTAGACTGGTGTTGGACTAGAGTTGGACTGGTGATGGACTGGTGTTGGACTAGAGTTGGACTGGGGTTGGACTAGAGTTGGACTGGTGTTGGACTAGAGTTGGACTGGTGTTGGACTAGAGTTGGACTAGTGTTGGACTAGAATTGGACTAGTGTTGGACTGGTGTTGGACTAGAATAGGACTGGTGTTGGACTAGAGTTGAACTAGAGTTGGACTAGAGTTGAACTACAGTTGGACTAGAGTTTGACTGGTGTTGGACTAGAGTTGGACTAGTGTTGGACTAGAATTGGACTAGTGTTGGACTGGTGTTGGACTAGAATAGGACTGGTGTTGGACTAGAGTTAGACTAGAGTTAGACTGGTGTTGGACTAGAGTTGGACTGGTGTTGGACTAGAGTTGGACTGGTGTTGGACTAGAGTTAGACTGGTGTTGGACTAGAGTTGGACTGGTGTTGGACTGGTGTTGGACTAGAGTTGGACTGGTGTTGGACTGGTGTTGGACTAGAGTTGGACTGGTGTTGGACTAGAGTTAGACTGGTGTTGGACTAGAGTTGGACTGGTGTTGGACGAGAGTTGGACTGGTGTTGGACTAGAGTTGGACAGGTGTTGGACTAGAGTTAGACTGGTGTTGGACTAGAGTTGGACTGGTGTTGGACTGGTGTTGGACTAGAGTTGGACTGGTGTTGGACTGGTGTTGGACTAGAGTTGGACTGGTGTTGGACTAGTTACTGGTGTTGGACTAGAGTTGGACTGGTGTTGGACTAGTTACTGGTGTTGGACTGGTGTTGGACTAGAGTTGGACTGGTGTTGGACTAGAGTTGGACTAGAGTTGGACTAGAGTTAGACTGGTGTTGGACTAGAGTTGGACTGGTGTTGGACTGGTGTTGGACTAGAGTTGGACTGGTGTTGGACTAGTTACTGGTGTTGGACTAGAGTTGCTTACAAAAACACCTTGAACAAGTCTTTCTGACCTCTGGCATTGCTGGTCTCTTCTTCCTCTTCTTGTCCAGACACCTGCAGGCCAGATCCACCACCTCCATGCAGCAAGCTGGTTCTGCTGCGCCCCCTGAAGACACATCATGAGTACAGCAGTTGAGGTAACAAACAGGAATATCAGCTGATACAAATACACACAGACTGACCTGAGATCAGCCGGTGGTCCAGCTGGTTCCTCCAGTCCTCAACCTCCTCCACCAGGTCCTTCTACACAACCAGAAACACATCACTGAGACATTCATCACAGAGTGTGTCTGTCTGTCTGTCTGTGTGTGTGTCTGAGTGCGTGTTGGTGTGTGTGTGTTCTCACCAGGTATGTCTCTCCTGACTTCCTGTCCGTCTCCAGAGCTCGACGTCCCGTCAGAACCTCCAACAAAACCTGAAACACACGAGATGTGTGATGTCATGAGATACGATGACATCACTGTGCTCATGACATCGTGGATTGATTTAGGATGGACCAAGACCAGTACTCAGACCACAACATCAGGATCAGGACTAGAGGGGATCAGGATTAGATATCAGGACTAGAGGAGATCAGGATTAGAGGAGATCAGGACTAGAGGGGATCAGGACTAGAGGGGATCAGGACTAGAGAAGATCAGGACTAGAGGAGATCAGGACTAGAGGGATCAGGACTAGAGGAGATCAGGACTAGAAGGATCAGGACTAGAGATCAGGACTAGAGGGGATCAGGACTAGAGGGATCAGGACTAGAGGAGATCAGGACTAGAGGGGATCAGGACTAGAGATCAGGACTAGAGGGATCAGGACTAGAGGAGATCAGGACTAGAGGGATCAGGACTAGAGGGATCAGGACTAGAGGGATCAGGACTAGAGATCAGGACGAGAGGGGATCACGATTAGAGGAATCAGGATTTGATGTCTTTGATGATCCCAGCGGAGATCTTCTGTGTCAGGTGAACTAACTACATTTCCCAAGAGCCCCTGCGGTGTCTCACCACTCCGAAGCTGTAGACATCCACAGCCGTCCCCAGCTGTCCGTCCCTCACGTATTCAACGGGGAGGTACGCCAGCGTTCCTCTGACCGTCTCCGTTTTACCCACCGACGTCGTCTGAGCCGCCGAGCGTCCCAACGAGCCGCGACACGCAAACCGAGCCAAACCGAAGTCGGCCAGTTTGGCCACCAGGTGGCGGTCCAACAGGATGTTTGAGCTGCGGAGACAAAGATGGACACAAGACCTCAGAATTCAGAGCCGGTCTATCTGGATCGTGGTGTTGGCAGAGACCAGGATCGTCTGCAGACCTCTTCACGTCTCCGTGGATCAGAGCCCTGTGACCGTCGGGGGGGAAGTGAAGGAACTGCAGCGCTGCTGAGGCTCCTTTAACCACACCGACTCTCTGAGACCAGGACAGACACACACACTCCTGAGAGAGCACACACACACACACCAGGACATGAGGATAGAAACTCTTCAAACACGTACAGTGTGTGTGTTACATTGTGTTTGTTACGTTGTGTGTGTTACATTGTGTGTTACGTTGTGTGTGTTAAGTTGTGTGTGTTACGTTGTGTGTGTTAAGTTGTGTGTGTGTATATGTGTGTGTGTTATGTTGTGTGTGTTACGTTGTGTGTGTTAAGTTGTGTGTGTGTATATGTGTGTGTGTTACGTTGTGTGTGTGTATATGTGTGTGTGTGTTATGTTGTGTGTGTTACGTTGTGTGTGTTAAGTTGTGTGTGTGTATATGTGTGTGTGTTATGTTGTGTGTGTTACGTTGTGTGTGTATATATGTGTGTGTTACATTGTAGTTGTGCTACACCGTGTGTGTTAAGTTCTGTGTGTTACATTGTGAGTGTGTATATATGTGTGTGTGTTACGTTGTAGTTGTGTTACATTGTGTGTCTTACGTTGTGTGTGTTATATTGTGTGCGTGTATATATGTGTGTATGTATATATATGTGTGTATATATGTGTGTTACATTGTATTTGTTACACTGTGTGTGTGTATATGTGTGTGTGTTACGTTGTGTGTGTTACATTGTGTGTGTGTATATGTGTGTGTATATATGTGTGTGTGTTACATTGTGTGTGTTACACTGTGTGTGTATATGTGTGTGTGTTACGTTGTGTGTGTTACGTTGTGTGTGTATACATGTGTGTGTGTGTATATATGTGTGTCGTTGTATTTGTGTTACATTGTGTGTGTATATATGTGTGTTACGTTGTATTTGTGTTACATTGTGTGTGTTACACTGTGTGTGTATATATATGTGTGTGTGTGTTACGTTGTATTTGTGTTACATTGTGTGTGTTACACTGTGTGTGTATATATGTGTGTGTGTGTGTGTGTTACGTTGTATTTGTGTTACATTGTGTGTGTGTATATATGTGTGTGTTACACTGTGTGTGTATATATATGTGTGTGTGTGTGTTACGTTGTGTGTGTTATATTGTGTGCGTGTATATATGTGTGTGTTACACTGTGTGTGTATATATGCGTGTTACGTTGTATTTGTGTTACACTGTGTGTATATGTGTGTGTGTGTTACGTTGTGTGTGTTACATTGTGTGTGTGTATATGTGTGTGTGTATATATGTGTGTGTGTTACATTGTGTGTGTTACACTGTGTGTGTGTATATATGTGTGTGTGTTACATTGTGTGTGTAGACGTGTGTGCGTGTATATGTGTGTGTGTGTTACACTGTGTGTGTGTATATATGTGTGTGTGTATGTGTGTTACGTTGTATTTGTGTTACATTGTGTGTGTGTATATATATGTGTGTGTGTGTGTTACGTTGTGTGTGTTACATTGTGTGCGTGTATATATGTGTGTGTTACATTGTGTGTGTTACACTGTGTGTGTATATATGCGTGTGTGTGTTACGTTGTATTTGTGTTACATTGTGTGTGTGTATATATGTGTGTGTGTGTTACGTTGTGTGTGTAGACGTGTGTGCGTGTATGTGTGTGTGTTACGTTGTGTGTGTTACATTGTGTGTGTGTATATATGTGTGTGTGTGTATATATATGTGTGTGTGTGTTACATTGTGTGTGTTACACTGTGTGTGTGTATATATGTGTGTTACGTTGTGTGTGTAGACGTGTGTGCGTGTGCGTTACACTGTGTGTGGGTATATATGTGTGTGTTACGTTGTATTTGTGCTACATTGTGTGTGTTACATTGTGTGTGTAGAAGTGTGCGTGTGTCTATATGTGTGTGTGTGTGTTACATTGTGTGTGTGTATATATATGTGTGTGTGTGTGTTACGTTGTATTTGTGTTACATTGTGTGTGTGTTTATATATGTGTGTGTGTGTGTGTTACATTGTGTGTGTGTATATATATGTGTGTGTGTGTTACATTGTGCAGCTGGTCCTCCAGTGATCTGAGCTCCATGTAGCTGTAGATCAGACACACTGATCCTGGTCCTTCACTGAAACCCAACAGATCCACGATGTTGGGATGTCTGAACCTGAACAACAAACTGTGATCACATCTCATGAACACAAACACAGGTAGAAATATATAAATATTAGTGCTGGGCAACGATTAAAAATTGTAATCGCGATTAATCTCATTGTTATGCACAAAGGTCAATAATGAATTCAAAAGTGTATTGTGCACTTTTATTTTAAAGTGCTGCTCTATGAACTAAAGGTCAATAACATTTGGTGTAAACACTTTAAACACATCAGGTTGTTGTTAGCAGCAGTATTCTCGTCACACAGCAGCAGTTATAACACAGTTATAATGATTCTGATCATAGATATTCAGACGGTATTTTTATTTTTTATGTTTGTTAAATTCTCAGTAGTGACACTAAATGATGCTTATTATACATATTACAAACAAAACACTTTAAAAACTGTATATAAAAACTCAAAAACAATCATTTAAATGAATCATTTCTCTTTTCCTTTTGTTGGTATTGTGGTCAGACACATAATAACGCTGATTACCGTAATATGTGTCGTGTTTGTTATAAATGTACGTTGGTACATAGAGGGTGATAAGAAGCTGTACATGGAGGGACTTAGGACCCAGGGGAATGTAGGTGAATGAAACAGGAAGAGACGCCACACAAACAGATGTTCGTTAACACGAGATAAAATAATTGTCGGCGTTAATTAATTAATGCGTTAACGCGATAATAACGCGATAACTTGCCCAGCACTAATAAATACATTTATATATATATATATATATTAGGGGTGTAATGGTACGCGTATTCGTATTGAACCGTTCGGTACGAGGCTCGCGGTTCGGTACGCATGACGAACCGAATACGTTTGAATAAAATTATTCTTTTTATTTTATTTTTTATTTTTTTTAACCTTTATTTAACCAGGTAGTCCCATTGAGATTAAAAATCTCTTTTGCAAGGGAGACCTGGCCAAGACAGGCAGCAACACAAGAAACACATAGACAGAAAAACACAGAACAAGACAAGTTAAAATAAATTAAAAGTTATAATACTAGTATAATATAATAATAGTAATAGTATAATAACACGAGTATAATATAATAATAGTAATAGTATAATAATACTAGTATAATATAATAATAGTAATAGTATAATAATACTAGTATAATATAATAATAGTAATAGTATAATACTAGTATAATATAATAATAGTAATAGTATAATAATACTAGTATAATATAATAATAGTAATAGTATAATAACACGAGTGCATTTGGAAAATGCAGAAGCTTAAATTGTGGGAAATATTATGTTTTCGGTGGAGCCACTGTTCTCAAACTGGCAACCCACATGACGTAAAGGACAGCGTGCTCTCTGACACGCCCACCACCAAAGAAACACGTTCTACTCCAGTCGCACTTCTGCGCTGTGAGACGCTACAGTGTAGCGGCTACATGAAGCTAGCTCGCTGCAGTATGGCTATAGATCAGAACTAGAAGATCCTCCAACGGCCTGCAGGTCTGGTGTTTGGAGCCACGTTGGTTTCTCTGTGAACTATGAGGGCGATGGCGAGAGAGCGGTTGATACAAAAACAACGCGATGTTGCATTTGCTACACGAGTGTAGGCTCCATCAGTGTGAATACCTCAAACATGTTAACTCATTTACACAGACATCACCCCGGTGTGGCAGTGAGTGGAACTAAACACTCTTTTAGCTTGATTAGAGAGTGCAGTCGCTTTGCTGCTTGCTCTTGCCTCTGCTTGCATTTTCTTGCATTTTCTTGCTTCAATTTGCCAGATATATCACATATATCTTGCCAGATATATCACATATATCACTCTTCAACGTTTGAGTGAAGACAAATCCGTCGGAAGGTCGTCGAGCTATTTGGATTGTTGGCTAATGCTAACTAGCAGCTAAGTTAAAGCTAAGTAGCAGCAAGATGCCTCCCTTTTCCACGGATGACTACTACAAACTCCTACAGAAGATTGCAGTCTTGGAAACAAAAATCTACCGACTAGAAGTAAACGCGGAGGTAAATGGACTGTGTGGGAATGATACCACTCTACCATGGACTCAAAACACTGGACAAACGCTAGCTAAGACACAGCTAACTAGCACAACCAGGCCTACCAAGAAACAGGAGGAGAGAGCAGATAATGAATCTTCAAATGGTAGTCCTCCCTGGAACTCTCTCGGTGCAAAGCCGAAGAGAAAATATGTGGGAGGACGACTAACAGGCAGAGTCCAGCGCCCTGGGATTTGTGATGCGACTGGCTGGCCTGCACTAGCACACGGGCAGAACTCCTCCTCAACCCCTGCACCCAGACGGACAAAGCTAAGGACAGCTGAGGAAAGTAAAACCTGCAAAACACCTCCACAACAACCAAGCCTACAACTTCAAAACAGATTTGCTCCATTGTCGCAGGATCCTAAATCTCCATCTGATGCCCTGGATAAGCAGCTATCTCCTCAAAGCGGGGTAAGAACTGAGAGTCAATGTGAGAGTAAAAGGCCGCAGGCAAAGCTAGTGACTGGGCCTGAGACTCTGATTGTTGGTGACTATGCTGTAAAAGATGTCAGAAAACTATGCAGCAAGAACACCAAAATACTCTGCTTTCCGAAAGATATGGTCTCTGACATGAGAGACAAAATCCTGGACATCGTGGCTGACTATCCCACAGAGAAAAACATCATCGTGCATGCAGGAAGCTGTGATATTGTGAAACAACAGTCTGAAGTTCTGAAGCGAGACTTTATTGATCTGTTAAACACAGTCAGCTCTGTCAAGGCTGAGGTGTTCATCAGTGGCCCTCTCCCAACAGTCAGAGGAGGAGATGAAGGATTCAGCAGGCTGTTTGCACTGAACAAATGGCTGTCAACTGCATGTACTGACCATTCAGTACATTTTATCAACAATTTCTACCTTTTCTGGGAGCGCAGACATCTTTTTACAGCACATGGAGTTTGCCTAAACAAGTCAGGGGTAAAATTGTTTACCTCGAACCTATTTTTCGCCCTGCGTCACTCGTCTGTCCCTACTGCCAAGGACAAGATACAAGAGGAGTCTAAACAAGAGATAACCACACAGCATCGCCATGGAGACCTTACGGGAAGGATGCCCCCGCCTAACGCCCCACCCTTCCTAGACGCGGAGTCTTTACCTCCCTCCCCAGCACCTACTTCTATTTCGGGTCCATACTTTGGATCGCAAGCCTCTCTCACACTCTCCCCATCCTCCCCCCACCTGGAGTTCACTGACCACATGAAAGAGCTGGTCATTGCTGGAACCAAACACACTCCTCTCCCCACTCCTCGACGGTACTACGACCATCCTCTCTCTCCCCTAAATAATTGATATCTTCTGGGTCCAGGCTACAAGGCTAATGATACCAATGACTCTCTCCAGGAAAGGTCGGGGCCCTGTTTGCAGCTAGCCGTTTCAATTCCTGTCCTGCAAGTTCATAGAAAAGGAAAGGTGAGGCTGCGAAGAAACAATAGTAAACATGCAAACTTATCAAACTTAGCATACATTCCTCGTCAGCCTGTCCAAATAAATTGGGCAAAGAAAGCTTTAACCACATTAAACTTAGCTTTATTAAATGTCAGGTCTCTGTCAGGAAAAACATTTTTAATCAATGATTTTATTATGAGGCACAAACTGGACATTTTGTTTTTAACTGAAACTTGGTTAAATCAAGATAACAATGCAGCTGTTCTTATTGAATCAACACCTCCCAACTTCAGTTTCATGAGCGAAACAAGAGCGCATAAGAAAGGAGGTGGAGTTGCTGTTTTATTTAATGATTCTCTTCAATGCAAGCAGATGCCCTTTGGTCATTTTAGTTCTTTTGAATATGTGGCTCTGAATTCCACTCAAGCTTTATTCCTAAACATTTACAGACCGCCTAAATACTGTGCGACCTTCTTTGATGAGTTTACTGAACTGCTGTCTGTAATCTGTATTGATTTTGACTGTGTTGTTATTGTTGGTGACTTTAATATCCATGTTGATAATCCCCAGGACAGAGAGTCTATAGAACTATGTGGTGTCCTTGATAACTATGATCTGACTCAGCATGTGACAGGACCCACCCACAACAGGGGGCACACTCTGGACCTAATCATCACCAAAGGTGTAAACATTTCCAAGGTTGCTGTGACTGATGTTGCACTCTCTGATCATTTCTGTGTTTTCTTTGAGAGTGCAATCTCATTGCACACAAATGTCCAAACCAAGGTTGTGACAAAGCGTTACATCTCTGAAAACACCAGTGAACTATTTATTCAGAAGTTCTCCTCCACACCAGCCCTCTCTTGCCTCTCAGTCAATGAGCTTGTAGATGGCTTCAATTTTAAAGTTAAAAATATTATTGATGCCATTGCACCCACAAAAGTGAAGGTTGTCTCGGGTAAGCAAAGATCTCCTTGGAGAAATGCTACGCTGGTCAAAATAGAGAAACGAGAGTGTCGGAAAGCTGAGCGCAGGTGGCGAAAAACTAATCTCCAGGTTCACTGTGACATCTATAAAGAGAGACTTCGCAATTATAATTTGGAACTTAGAAATGCAAGGCAGTCATTCTTCTCTGACATCATAACCAAAAACAAGAACAATACACGCGCCTTATTTGCTACTGTCGACAGGCTAACAAACCCTCCAGTGTCAGTAGCTGCTGAACTCCAATCCACCTGGGCATGCAATCAATTTGCCTCCTTTTTTACTGACAAAATTCAGAAAATTAGACAAGCAGTCAGTGCCTCCACATCAACCACAGGATATGTGTTGTCCCGATCTCTGAATAACATCCATTCAAATATCATGACACAATTTCATTCAATCGACCGTAGAAGCCTAGAAGACATTATACAACATCTGAAGTCATCCTCCTGCTGCTTGGATATTCTACCAACACACTTTTTCAAAAATATTTCAAACTGCATGACCACTGATCTTTTACAAATTGTAAACACATCCCTTCTCTCAGGTGTCTTCCCACAAACCCTAAAAACTGCAGTTATTAAACCACTCCTAAAGAAAGCTAGTTTAGACTCCGCAACGATGAAAAATTATAGGCCAATATCAAACCTCCCATTTTTAAGTAAAATAATTGAAAAAGCGGTTTTCCAACAGCTGACCAACTTCTTGACCGTAAATAACTGCTTTGATGTTTTCCAGTCAGGCTTTCGACAGCACCACAGCACTGAAACTGCTCTTGTTAAGGTTTTCAACGACATCCACTTAAACATAGACAACAGCAGAAGTTCAGTCTTAGTGTTACTAGATCTCAGTGCTGCATTCGACACGGTCGACCATGCCATACTCCTAGAAAGACTAAAAATCTGGGTGGGACTCTCTGGCACAGCACTTAACTGGTTTGAATCCTACTTGAAGGGCCGAGAATACTTTGTGTCTGTAGCTGATTACACATCAGAGCTGACTAAAATGACATGTGGTGTTCCCCAAGGTTCAATACTGGGGCCTCTTCTGTTCAACATCTACATGCTTCCACTAGCTCAGATTATGGAAAACAACAAAGTGTGTTATCATAATTATGCAGACGACACACAAATCTACATAACTATGTCACCAGGGGACTATAATCCCATACAAGGGCTGGGTAACTGCATTGAACAAATCAACAACTGGATGTGCCAGAATTTTCTTCAATTAAACAAAGATAAAACAGAAGTAATTGTTTTTGGTACCAAGGACGAACAATTGAAAATCACCGCTCAGCTTCAGTCACTGATGTTAAAACCCACAAACCAAGCCAGAAATCTAGGTGTAGTTATGGATTCAGACCTCAACCTGAACAGCCATATCAAGACAATTACAAAATCAGCCTATTATCACCTGAAGAATATATCAAGGATTAGAGGACTTATGTCTCAACAGGATTTGGAAAAACTTGTCCACGCATTTATCTTCAGCAGACTGGACTACTGTAACGGTGTGTTTACAGGTCTCTGTAAAAAGTCCGTCAGAAAGCTGCAGCTGATTCAGAACGCTGCAGCTCGAGTCCTCACTAAGACCAGGAGGGTGGATCACATCACTCCAGTTCTGAGGTCTTTGCACTGGCTTCCTGTCCAACAAAGAATTGACTTTAAAATCCTGCTGTTGGTTTACAAAGCACTGAATGGTTTTGGGCCAAAATACATCTCTGATCTGCTGCTACCTTATGAACCATCCCGACCCCTCAGGTCGTCTGGGACCGGTCTAATTTCTGTTCCCAGAGTCAGAACTAAACATGGAGAAGCAGCGTTCAGTTTTTCTGCTCCACATATCTGGAACAAAGTCCCAGAAAGCTGCAGGTCTGCTGAGACCCTCAGCTCATTTAAATCAAGATTGAAGACCTTTCTGTTTGCTGCTGCCTTTAATTGAACCACATTCAATTAATATATTTATCAATTTCCTGCATTTCTGCATTTTACTACTGAATTTTATTTCTTACACTGTTTCTTTAATTGTTTTTAAATCTCCTTTTCTTTTGCCTTATGTTTTGATGCTTTTAATGGTTTTATGTGAAGCACTTTGAATTACCTTGTTGTTGAAATGTGCTATACAAATAAACTTGCCTTGCCTTGCCTTGCCTAAACGAACACCTGGAGCAGCACACACGCTTCAAACTCTCCCCGAAGCGTTTAAGCAGCTGTTCACTACCAATAGAACAGGGCTAAAGCATCACCACGGCGATTGGTACATTTATAGCGGCGGACATGAGACCGGACTCTGTCGTGGTAAACGCAGCTTCATGAACCTGCTGAATGTTATTGAGCCCGTTACACAATTCCTTCACGAGCCCATTTCAGCCAAACCGTAACTCAAGAAAACAAAAGCACGAGAGGAGAATCAAACTTACGAGGAACCCGCTGCTGTAACCTGACTGTAACACACATCACCTGACTGTAACACACATCACCTGACTGTAACACATCACCTGACTGTAACACATCACCTGACTGTAACACACATCACCTGACTGTAACACACATCACCTGACAGTAAGGCAAGGCAAGGCAAGTTTATTTGTATAGCACATTTCAACAACAAGGTAATTCAAAGTGCTTCACATGAAACCATTAAAAGCATAAAGGCAAAAGTAAAGGAGATTTAAAACATACATTGAAACAATAATTGATGTCTCCCTGAGACATTACGCTGCACGCAATCAACCATACGCTGCCGCAATTCTGCAATTACTCGCACACAAACCACGTCTGGAAAAGATCTCTGCCGATCTGCGTTTTATAGTGTACGCCTTGCACGAACTCGGTCCCGGAGGAAATGGCGATATATTGTGCAGTCCTTTTAAAACGATCACCTGTAACACATCACCTGACTGTAACACACATCACCTGACTGTAACGCACATCACCTGACTGTAACGCACATCACCTGACTGTAACGCACGTCACCTGACTGTTACACACGTCACCTAACTGTTACACACATCACCTGACTGTTACACACGTCACCTGACTGTTACACACGTCACCTGACTGTAACACGCATCACCTGACTGTAACACACATCACCTGACTGTAACACACATCACCTGACTGTAACACACATCACCTGACTGTAACACACATCACCTGACTGTAACGCACATCACCTGACTGTAACACATCACCTGACTGTAACGCACATCACCTGACTGTAACGCACATCACCTGACTGTAACGCACATCACCTGACTGTAACGCACATCACCTGACTGTAACGCACATCACCTGACTGTAACACACATCACCTGACTGTAACACATCACCTGACTGTTACACACATCACCTGACTGTAACACACATCACCTGACTGTAACACACATCACCTGACTGTAACACACATCACCTGACTGTAACACATCACCTGACTGTAACACACATCACCTGACTGTAACACACATCACCTGACTGTAACACACATCACCTGACTGTTACACACATCACCTGACTGTAACACATCACCTGACTGTAACGCACATCACCTGACTGTTACACACATCACCTAACTGTTACACACATCACCTGACTGTTACACACATTACCTGACTGTAACGCACATCACCTGACTGTAACGCACATCACCTGACTGTAACGCACATCACCTGACTGTAACGCACATCACCTGACTGTAACGCACATCACCTGACTGTAACGCACATCACCTGACTGTAACGCACATCACCTGACTAACGCACATCACCTGACTGTTACGCACATCACCTAACTGTAACACACATCACCTGACTGTAACACATCACCTGACTGTAACACACATCACCTGACTGTAACACACATCACCTGACTGTAAAGCACATCACCTGACTGTTACACATCACCTGACTGTAACGCACATCACCTAACTGTAACACACATCACCTGACTGTTACACACATCACCTGACTGTTACACACATCACCTGACTAACGCACATCACCTGACTGTAACGCACATCACCTAACTGTAACACACATCACCTGACTGTTACACACATCACCTGACTGTAACACATCACCTGACTGTTACACACATCACCTGACTGTAACACACATCACCTGACTGTAACACACATCACCTGACTGTAACACACATCACCTGACTGTAACACACATCACCTGACTGTTACACACATCACCTGACTGTAACACATCACCTGACTGTAACGCACATCACCTGACTGTTACACACGTCACCTAACTGTTACACACATCACCTGACTGTTACACACATCACCTGACTGTAACACGCATCACCTGACTGTAACGCACATCACCTGACTGTAACACACATCACCTGACTGTAACACACATCACCTGACTGTAACACACATCACCTGACTGTAACGCACATCACCTGACTGTAACGCACATCACCTGACTGTAACGCACATCACCTGACTGTAACGCACATCACCTGACTGTAACACACATCACCTGACTGTAACACATCACCTGACTGTAACGCACATCACCTGACTGTAACGCACATCACCTGACTGTAACGCACATCACCTGACTGTAACGCACATCACCTGACTGTAACGCACATCACCTGACTGTAACGCACATCACCTAACTGTAACGCACATCACCTGACTGTAACACGCATCACCTGACTGTAACACACATCACCTGACTGTAACACACATCACCTGACTGTAACACACATCACCTGACTGTAACACACATCACCTGACTGTAACACACATCACCTGACTGTTACACACATCACCTGACTGTAACACATCACCTGACTGTAACGCACATCACCTGACTGTTACACACGTCACCTAACTGTTACACGCATCACCTGACTGTAACACGCATCACCTGACTGTAACACACATCACCTGACTGTAACACACATCACCTGACTGTAACACACATCACCTGACTGTAACGCACATCACCTGACTGTAACGCACATCACCTGACTGTAACACATCACCTGACTGTAACACACATCACCTGACTGTAACGCACATCACCTGACTGTAACGCACATCACCTGACTGTAACGCACATCACCTGACTGTAAAACACATCACCTGACTGTAACGCACATCACCTGACTGTAACACACATCACCTGACTGTAACACATCACCTGACTGTTACACACATCACCTGACTGTAACACACATCACCTGACTGTAACACACATCACCTGACTGTAACACATCACCTGACTGTAACACATCACCTGACTGTAACACACATCACCTGACTGTAACACACATCACCTGACTGTAACACACATCACCTGACTGTTACACACATCACCTGACTGTAACACATCACCTGACTGTAACGCACATCACCTGACTGTAACACACATCACCTGACTGTAACACACATCACCTGACTGTTACACACATCACCTGACTGTAACACATCACCTGACTGTTACACACATCACCTGACTGTAACGCACATCACCTGACTGTAACACATCACCTGACTGTAACGCACATCACCTGACTGTAACACATCACCTGACTGTAACGCACATCACCTGACTGTAACACATCACCTGACTGTAACGCACATCACCTGACTGTAACGCACATCACCTGACTGTAACGCACATCACCTGACTGTAACGCACATCACCTGACTGTAACGCACATCACCTAACTGTAACACACATCACCTGACTGTTACACACATCACCTGACTGTAACGCACATCACCTGACTGTAACACATCACCTGACTGTAACGCACATCACCTAACTGTAACACACATCACCTGACTGTTACACACATCACCTGACTGTAACACATCACCTGACTGTAACGCACATCACCTGACTGTTACACACATCACCTGACTGTAACGCACATCACCTGACTGTTACACACATCACCTGACTGTAACGCACATCACCTGACTGTAACACATCACCTGACTGTTACACATCACCTGACTGTTACACATCACCTGACTGTAATGCACATCACCTGACTGTTACACATCACCTGACTGTAACACACATCACCTGACTGTAACACACATCACCTGACTGTTACACACATCACCTGACTGTTACACATCACCTGACTGTTACACATCACCTGACTGTAACACACATCACCTGACTGTAACACACATCACCTGACTGTAACACACATCACCTGACTGTTACACACATCACCTGACTGTAACGCACATCACCTGACTGTAACACATCACCTGACTGTAACGCACATCACCTAACTGTAACACACATCACCTGACTGTTACACACATCACCTGACTGTAACACATCACCTGACTGTAACGCACATCACCTGACTGTTACACACATCACCTGACTGTAACGCACATCACCTGACTGTTACACACATCACCTGACTGTAACGCACATCACCTGACTGTAACACATCACCTGACTGTTACACATCACCTGACTGTTACACATCACCTGACTGTAACGCACATCACCTGACTGTTACACATCACCTGACTGTAACACACATCACCTGACTGTAACACACATCACCTGACTGTTACACACATCACCTGACTGTTACACATCACCTGACTGTTACACATCACCTGACTGTAACACACATCACCTGACTGTAACACACATCACCTGACTGTTACACATCACCTGACTGTAACGCACATCACCTGACTGTTACGCACATCACCTGACTGTTACGCACATCACCTGACTGTAACACATCACCTGACTGTAACGCACATCACCTGACTGTAACACATCACCTGACTGTAACGCACATCACCTGACTGTAACACACATCACCTGACTGTAACACATCACCTGACTGTAACGCACATCACCTGACTGTAACACACATCACCTGACTGTTACACATCACCTGACTGTAACACACATCACCTGACTGTAACACATCACCTGACTGTAACGCACATCACCTGACTGTAACACATCACCTGACTGTAACGCACATCACCTGACTGTAACACATCACCTGACTGTAACGCACATCACCTGACTGTAACACACATCACCTGACTGTAACACATCACCTGACTGTAACGCACATCACCTGACTGTAACACACATCACCTGACTGTTACACATCACCTGACTGTTACACATCACCTGACTGTAACACACATCACCTGACTGTTACACATCACCTGACTGTAACACATCACCTGACTGTAACGCACATCACCTGACTGTAACGCACATCACCTGACTGTAACACACATCACCTGACTGTTACACATCACCTGACTGTTACACATCACCTGACTGTAACGCACATCACCTGACTGTTACGCACATCACCTGACTGTAACGCACATCACCTGACTGTAACGCACATCACCTGACTGTAACACACATCACCTGACTGTAACGCACATCACCTGACTGTAACACATCACCTGACTGTAACACACATCACCTGACTGTAACGCACATCACCTGACTGTAACGCACATCACCTGACTGTAACACATCACCTGACTGTTACACATCACCTGACTGTAACACATCACCTGACCACTGAATGGGAGATGAAGAGCCACGTTCACTCAGGTTTAGTTCCATCATTGTTCATACTAAGATGATGATGAGAAGATGTAAGTAACAATACTACATAACATTAAGGAGCAGTTTTTGTTTTTTATGCTTATGTGTTGCTAAGAAGACACCCCAGAACAGTGGTTCTCAAAATGTGGGGCGCGGTGGTATTACAGGTGGGGCGCAGGGGGAAATGCAGAATTTTTGTATTTAAAAAAAATAATAATAATAATAATTTTTAAAGTAATTAATAAATACATGGTGAAATGCCTGTACTTTCGTGTAAATGTTTACGTTACACCGTTAACAGGTTACGCTTGCGCATGCGCGACGGCCATGATCCTTGGCGACTCACATGTGTGGCTTCGTGTTCCAAATGAAGAGACATTTGGCGGGAACAGAAAAGCAACCGCAAGCGATGCATCCGAGACGAACAGCAAGCAGCCAAGAAGAACATATGATGATGCCTCTCTTGCTCTGGGGTTCACAGTGAACGCGGTAGGAGATGAGGAGAGACCAGTCTGTGTTTTATGTCATAAACTAGCTGCGGATAGTATGAAACTTGTTTTGTTTAGTTTTTCACAGGTTGCACTTTATTGTTATCTTGAAAAGACGTTTAGTGCAAAACAGGTTAATTGCAGCCAATTGCAATAAGCTATTTTTTGCCAAATTGTAGTTCTTTTTTGCAGATATAACTATTTGCATTGTTCTAACAAAGTGATTGCACATTTTATTTGTTTTTGTCTGATGGAGCAATCTGGTTTACTTAAAGGTGATTGCAATTTTCTTTATTCTATTATTTGAAAAAGCACAGACGGAGGAGTCACAAAATGTTGTTTCAATAAAAATTCAACATCGACCATTTTGTTCCAATTTTGTTGGGGCGGTGGGGCATGAACATTTTTCTTCCTCCAAAGTGGGACGCAACAGAAAACGTTTGAGAACCACTGATCTAGAAGATGAGTCACTCAGGTATAGTTCCATCATTGTTCAAAGTCAAAGAATAACTTTATGATGTTAGTTGTAATGAATAAATATATTTTAAAATCAAGTACATTATATATATATTATACTTTTATTTATATATATATATATATATATATATATATATATATATATATATATATATATATATATATATATATATATATATATATATATATATATATATATAAGTATATATATATATATATATATAAGTATAATATATATATACTCACTTTGACAGTTGGTCCACTTCAGTCTGAAAGCTCTCCTTCAGCAGAGTCCAGTCCAGCAGACAGTCCTACAACAACAAAAACAACAACAGCTGTGACCAATCACAGTCCATTTCCTGTCAGTGACACATGTAGAAACCCTCTGATTGGAGGAAACTCAGGTAATAAAGGTGCGGCCATGTCAAACTCCTCTATGAGGACAGCCAATAGAAACACACACGTGTTCCATAGTTATTGATCAGTGATGTGACTCATGTGTGATCTGCGCTGTGATTGGCTGACCTGTTTGAGTCTCTTGACAGCACAGTCGGTGTTCCTCAGAGACGCTCTGTACACGACTCCAAACCCCCCCTCCCCCACCTGCAGGGAGGGGGAGAACCCCACTGTCCCAGCATGCACCTCTTCATACGACCAGCACATAACCCCGCTGCTGCTCGTCACCACCGGGGGGGGCTGAGGGGCGACATCATCATCATCAGTATATTAGAACATCACCATGTAAGTGTGTGTGTGTGTGTGTGTGTGTGTTACCTGGGCGGGTTGGTGAAGGTCAGATTGCAGATTGGGGGGGGGCGGGGCCGGTCTGGGTAGGCGTCTTCCTCCTCCTTCATCTACTGAATGAAGAGCAGGAGATGAAGAACAAGTGATGAAGAACGAGAGATGAAGAACGAGAGATGAAGAACAAGTGATGAAGAACAAGTGATGAAGAACGGGAGATAAAGAACAGGAGATGAAGAACGAGAGATGAAGAACAGGAGATAAAGAACAGGAGATGAAGAACGAGAGATGAAGAACGAGAGATGAAGAACAAGTGATGAAGAACAGGAGATGAAGAACGAGAGATGAAGAACAAGAGATGAAGAACAGGAGATGAAGAACAGGAGATAAAGAACAGGAGATGAAGAACGAGAGATGAAGAACAAGAGATAAAGAACAGGAGATGAAGAACAGGAGATAAAGAACAGGAGATGAAGAACGAGAGATGAAGAACGAGAGATGAAGAACGAGAGATGAAGAACAGGAGATGAAGAACGAGTGATGAAGAACGGGAGATGAAGAACGAGAGATGAAGAACAGGAGATGAAGAACGGGAGATAAAGAACGAGAGATGAAGAACGAGAGATGAAGAGCGGGAGATAAAGAACAAGTGATGAAGAACGAGAGATGAAGAACGGCAGATGAAGAACAAGTGATGAAGAACGGCAGATGAAGAACGAGTGATGAAGAACGGGAGATGAAGAACGAGAGATGAAGAACGAGAGATGAAGAACGGGAGATAAAGAACGAGAGATGAAGAACGAGAGATGAAGAGCGGGAGATGAAGAACAAGTGATGAAGAACGGGAGATGAAGAACGGGAGATGAAGAACGAGAGATGAAGAACGAGAGATGAAGAACGAGAGATGAAGAACGAGAGATGAAGAACGGGAGATGAAGAACGAGAGATGAAGAACAAGTGATGAAGAACGGCAGATGAAGAACGAGTGATGAAGAACGGGAGATGAAGAACGAGTGATGAAGAACGAGAGATGAAGAACAAGTGATGAAGAACGGCAGATGAAGAACGAGTGATGAAGAACGGGAGATGAAGAACGAGAGATGAAGAACGAGAGATGAAGAACGGGAGATGAAGAACAGGAGATGAAGAACAAGTGATGAAGAACGGCAGATGAAGAACAAGTGATGAAGAACGGGAGATGAAGAACGGGAGATGAAGAACGAGAGATGAAGAACGAGAGATGAAGAACGGGAGATGAAGAACGGGAGATGAAGAACGAGAGATGAAGAACGGGAGATGAAGAACAAGTGATGAAGAACGGCAGATGAAGAACAAGTGATGAAGAACGGGAGATGAAGAACGGGAGATGAAGAACGAGAGATGAAGAACGAGAGATGAAGAACGGGAGATGAAGAACGGGAGATGAAGAACGAGAGATGAAGAACGGGAGATGAAGAACAAGTGATGAAGAACGGCAGATGAAGAACAAGTGATGAAGAACGGGAGATGAAGAACGGGAGATGAAGAACGAGAGATGAAGAACGAGAGATGAAGAACGGGAGATGAAGAACGAGAGATGAAGAACGGGAGATGAAGAGCGGGAGATGAAGAGCGGGAGATGAAGAACAGGAGATGAAGAGCAGGAGATGAAGAGCAGGAGATGAAGAACGGGAGATGAAGAACAGGAGATGAAGAGCGGGAGATGAAGAACAAGTGATGAAGAACGAGAGATGAAGAACGAGAGATGAAGAACGGGAGATGAAGAACGGGAGATGAAGAACGGGAGATGAAGAACGAGAGATGAAGAGCAGGAGATAAAGAGCAGGAGATGAAGAACAAGTGATGAAGAACGAGAGCTGAAGAACGGGCGATGAAGAGATGAAGTGTTACCTGTGTGTGTTACCTGTGTGCGTGTTACCTGTGTGTGTTACCTGTGTGTGTGTGTTACCTGTGTGTGTGTTACCTGTGTGTGTGTTACCTGTGTGCGTGTTACCTGTGTGTGTTACCTGTGTGTGTTACCTGTGTGCGTGTTACCTGTGTGTGTTACCTGTGTGTGTTACCTGTGTGTGCGTGTTACCTGTGTGTGTTACCTGTGTGTGTTACCTGTGTGTGTGTGTTACCTGTGTGTGTTACCTGTGTGTGTTACCTGTGTGTGCGTGTTACCTGTGTGTGCGTGTTACCTGTGTGTGTTACCTGTGTGTGTTACCTGTGTGTGTT
Organism: Ophthalmolycus amberensis; assembly: GCA_024529925.1. Lineage (NCBI taxonomy): Eukaryota > Metazoa > Chordata > Actinopteri > Perciformes > Zoarcidae > Ophthalmolycus > Ophthalmolycus amberensis. Next base: position 382,599 of record JAFEUB010001792.1, read on the forward strand.
ACCTGTGTGTGCGTGTTACCTGTGTGTGCGTGTTACCTGTGTGTGTTACCTGTGTGTGTTACCTGTGTGTGTTACCTGTGTGTGCGTGTTACCTGTGTGTGCGTGTTACCTGTGTGTGTTACCTGTGTGTGTTACCTGTGTGTGCGTGTTACCTGTGTGTGCGTGTTACCTGTGTGTGTTACCTGTGTGCGTGTTACCTGTGTGCGTGTTACCTGTGTGCGTGTTACCTGTGTGTGTTACCTGTGTGTGTTACCTGTGTGTGTTACCTGTGTGTGTTACCTGTCGAGCTTAGTCTGACGGTGCTCATTGTGGGCATGGCCTCAGACTGTGTGGGTTGAGGAAGAGGAGGAGGAGGAGGAGGAGGAGGGGGTGAGGAAGTCTTCAGACTGGAGGCCCCTGCAGAGAGGAGGAAGAGGAGGAGGAGGTGAGGAAGGCTTCAGACTGGAGGCCCCTGCAGAGAGAGAGAAGTCAGCTGTGGTGTTTGAGAACTCACAGCCCAGGATGACATCACGGGGGCGGAGCAGCTCCAGACGCTCCAACAGGTCGATCAGCTCCCCAACACAACCGTTCCTGTTCTCCCATTGGTTCATCACACAGTCTGTCCGCCTCTTGATCTTCTCGGCCAATCGTACGGCGGTCTGATCCCAGAGGACCTCTGAGGCTTCAAACACATGTAAATGCATTTATCAATGATTCCAACCAGAGCCAATCAGAGTACTGTGTATACTACTTTAAGGAACTTGAACATATTATTTCCATGTTCTGCTACTTCGTACTTAAACGTTGTAGTTTTTACTATATTCATCTGACAGCTTGAGTTATTCACAGATGATTAATCAACTAATAAATGATGATGATCTATTGTTGATGAAGATCAAACTATTGATCTTCACAAACTAGCAGCAGATGGAATATGGAGTAGTTTTTAACACTTTAATATACATAATACAGCTATTTTAATAATAGTGTCCTGTTACTTCAGTATCAGGATAATACTAGTGTACTTTTACTTCAGTATCAGGATAATACTAGTGTACTTTTACCTCAGTATCAGGGTAATACTAATATGCTTTTACTTCAGTATCAGGATAATACTCGTGTACTTAACGTTACTTGTTCACACAATAGCATTACACCTTGTTAACGTTACACGTGTACTTAACATTACTGGTGTACTTAACGTTACTGGAGCACTTAATGGTACCTGTGTAGTTAACGTTACACGTGTACTTAACATTACTGGTGTACTTAACGTTACTGGAGCACTTAATGGTACCTGTGTACTTAACGTTACTTGTGTACTTAACGTTACAGTGTACTTAACATGACTGGTGTACTTAACATTACTGGTGTACTTAACATTACTGGTGTACTTAACGTTACAGTGTACTTAACGTTACTTGTGTACTTAACGTTACTTGTGTACTTAATGTTACTTGTGTACTTAATGTTACTTGTGTACTTAACGTTACTTGTGTACTTGTGTACTTAATGTTACTTGTGTACTTAATGTTACTTGTGTACTTAATGTTACTTGTGTACTTAACGTTAGTGTACTTAATGTTACTTGTGTACTTAACGTTACTTGTGTACTTAACGTTACTTGTGTACTTAATGTTACTTGTGTACTTAATGTTACTTGTGTACTTAACATTACTTGTGTACTTAACGTTACTTGTGTACTTAATGTTACTTGTGTACTTACTGTTACTTGTGTACTTAATGTTACTTGTGTACTTAACGTTACTTGTGTACTTGTGTACTTAATGTTACTTGTGTACTTAATGTTACTTGTGTACTTAATGTTACTTGTGTACTTAACGTTAGTGTACTTAATGTTACTTGTGTACTTAACGTTACTTGTGTACTTAACGTTACTTGTGTACTTAATGTTACTTGTGTACTTAATGTTACTTGTGTACTTAACGTTACTTGTGTACTTAACGTTACTTGTGTACTCCCCGGGCACCTGTCATGGGCAGCCCACTGCTCCCTATATACAGGGATGGGTCAAATGCAGAGACTAATTTCCCCCTTAAAGGGATCAATATAGTATAAAAAAATAAAATAAAAAATACTGACCGTTACTTGTTCACCGAGTAACGTTAGCATTACAACTTGTTAGCCATTAGCAGCTACAGTTAACATTACACCTTTTTAGCCATTAGCAGCTACAGAAGCTCCTGGTTCTGGTCCTGACTCACCGAAGCGGGTCCAGTCCAGGTCCGACAGGCCGTCCATGACCCGGAAGAACTCCCAGAGGACGGAGGGCGGCAGCTGGTAGAGAAAAGTCGCTCTGTAGTCTCCTGAAGACATGTTTTAATGGAGACTAAACGGTACCTGAAGCTAACAGCTAACAGCTAAAAGTACCCGGATGTCTCCATCACTTCAGAACCGTCCGGATCGAACAAGCTACAAACTTTAAAAACTCTGTAAAATCAACAAGTTTAGCTCCTCTGCTGCTTCCGGCCTCTGCGGCTCAAGCTCACTGCAATAAGAGTCGCTTCCGGTTAGTACCCCTCCACAATAAAAGACGTGTAGCCTCACACCGGGTCTCCTGATAAATTAATCTGTAACTCAACAAAACAAACGTTGGTTTAGAGCAAAATATATGGAAAGTCATATATATGAGATAGAAAGTCATAATTAATTATGAATCATTATTATGTTTATAATAATTATTATTATTGTTTTTATTTTTATTATGTATTACATCATTACATTATAAATATATATATATATATATATATATATATTATATATATATATATTATATATTGTATTATATATTGAAATATATATATTGTATTATATATTGTATATATATATATTATATATATATATATTATATATATATATATATATATAATAAGAAATATATATAATAAGAAATATATATATTGTATTATATATTGTATATATATATATTATATATATATATATTATATATATATATATATATATATATTAGGGGTGTAACGATACGTGTATTCGTATTGAACCGTTCGGTACGAGGCTCACGGTTCGGTACGCATGACGAACCGAATACGTTTGAATAAAAAATAAATTTAAAATTAAAAAAATAAATTATTTAAAAACCTTTATTTAACCAGGTAGTCCCATTGAGATTAAAAATCTCTTTTGCTACATAACTACATAACATCAAGGGGCAGTTTTAGTTTTTTATGCTTGTGTGTTGCTAAGAAGACACCCCAGAAGATGGGTCACTCAGGTATAGTTCCATCATTGTTCAAAGTCAAAGAATAACTTTATGATGTTAGTTGTAATGAATAAATATATATTAAAATCAAGTACATTTCTCTGGCATTTATAGTTTTCTACTGTACCGAAACGTACCGAACCGTGGCTCCACTGTATCGTACCCAACCCAACCGTGAGTTTTGTGAACCGTTACACCCCTAATATATACATATATATATATATATATATATATATATATATATATATATATATATATATATATATACACATGTATATACATATATATTTAATGACTTTTGTAATTTTGGTTAATTTGATATGAATAAGTTGAATTTGATATCTTATATATTAATATATTCATTGATAGATTCACTATTTCTACAGGCCTTCATCATCATCGTCACACGTCATCACCTCCTACTACATGACGCCCCCCACCCCTCCTCCTCCCTCCTCCTCCTCCCTCCTCCTCTCCTCTCCTCTCTCTCCTCTCGACAGGCGGCAGGATGGACCTCGTGAATAAGGTACGAACATCTTCATCACATCTCACCGTCCTGCTTCCTCTTCCTCTTCTTCTTCTCTGTCCCGAGTCGTGCTCTCTGCTCGAGGTGTGTGCGTGTCGGTGTGTGTGTGTGTGTGTCAGTGTGTTCGTGTGTCGGTGTGTGTGTGTCGGTGATTCGTGTTAGAAGGCTGTGTGCGCGTGTGTGTGTGTGCCGGGCCGCATCACGGCGGAGGTATCTATATCATATGAATATGAATTATATCGATAATAAGCAGAACATCAGAGTAAGATCTGTTCTCTATGCATGAAGTATTGTTATTGTCATTATTGATGTCATCATCGGACTGATAGAGATCATCAATATCAAAGGTATTGATCCGGTTGTGATCGGGGGATTCAGTCCTGAACGCTGTCTGCAGGAGAACGAGAGGAAAAACAAATATTCAGCTGCTCCGTGTTCGCGTGCGACACATTCCTTCTGTGTGTGTGTGTGTAAAATGGAAGCCGGAGGAGGGGGGGGGGGGGGGTTCCTCTCCTTTTGGGATGCTGCAGCTGATGATGATGATGATGTTGTTGTTGCGGGTCTAACCGGATCTGGTTTTAAGGATCCTTATTGTCCTATCCGACCTGCTGCCGCCTTATTTATCCCGTTAATAACCCGGTAATAACGGTATAACCCGGTAATAACCCGGTAATAACCGGTATAACCCGGTAATAACCCGGTTCATCCTCCTCACTGTAAGATGGAGACCGAGAAGTCTGTAGAATTCTGCTCAAATACACTGAAATATTACTGATATAAATATACTACTACAAAATATTACTGATATACGTTACTGCAATATTACTTATTCCTACTATATTACTGCAATAGTATTATGAAATATTACTGCTATATTCTATACAATATTACTAAAGTATCACTATTCAATATTGCTGAAATATTACTGCAAGATAGCACCAAATCAACGAGACTGTACTCTTAAATATTACAACAAAGTACTACACATATCACTCATAATACTCATGTGATATCTCTTTGAATTTATTATTTTATTTAATAAAAATCTATCCTGTAATCTCTCAATACTATTGTTATAATAACAGTGTGTGTATATATAAATATATATTGAGTAGTTTTGGGCTGTTTATAATAAATCATGTGTCTGGTGTCAGAAACAGAAACAGTATTAAACTGATCTGAGATCAACAGACTGAAATCTGAGAGGAAATATTGATCCGTCTGTCAGTTCATCTTAAATTATAAACCTGTTATTAAACTGAAATATTAAATCATCTTCAGAACACAGCTCATCATGACTCTACGTTTCCTCTCTGCCGTCTTTTCAAAATAAACTTCTGTCTTCACAGGAAGTCAGGTTGAAGACTTTAACTTGACACGTATCTGAGTCACGTTACTGATGACTCATGTGACTAAGAATGACTTGACAAAATGTGACGTTTGAGAACATCGTGAAAATGTTCCAAAACATTCTGAGAACATCGTGAAAATGTTCCAAAATACTGAGAACATCGTGAAAAGGTTCCCAAAACATCTGAGAACATCGTGAAAATGTTTCAAAACATTCTGAGAACATCGTGAAAATGTTCCCAAAACATCTGAGAACATCGTGAAAATGGTTCAAAACATTCTGAGAACATCGTGAAAATGTTCCAAAACATTCTGAGAACATCGTGAAAATGTTCCCAAAACATCTGAGAACATCGTGAAAATGTTTCAAAACATTCTGAGAACATCGTGAAAATGTTCCAAAACATTCTGAGAACATCGTGAAAATGTTTCAAAACATTCTGAGAACATCGTGAAAATGTTCCCAAAACACTGAGAACATCGTGAAAATGTTCCCAAAACATTCTGAGAACATCGTGAAAATGTTCCCAAAACATTCTGAGAACATCGTGAAAATGTTCCAAAACATTCTGAGAACATCGTGAAAATGTTCCAAAACACTCTGAGAACATCGTGAAAAGGTTCCCAAAACATTCTGAGAACATCGTGAAAATGTTCCCAAAACATTTTGAGAACATCGTGAAAATGTTCCAAAATACTGAGAACATCATGAAAATGTTCCCAAAACATCTGAGAACATCGTGAAAATGTTCCAAAACACTCTGAGAACATCGTGAAAAGGTTCCCAAAACATCTGAGAACATCGTGAAAATGTTCCCAAAACATCTGAGAACATTGTGAAAATGTTCCCAAAACACTGAGAACATCGTGAAAATGTTCCCAAAACACTGAGAACATCGTGAAAATGTTCCAAAACATCTGAGAACATCGTGAAAATGTTCCCAAAACATTCTGAGAACTTCGTGAAAAGGTTCCCAAAACATTCTGAGAACATCGTGAAAATGTTCCAAAATACTGAGAACATCATGAAAATGTTCCAAAACATTATGAGAACATTGTGAAAATGTTCCAAAACACTGAGAACATCGTGAAAATGTTCCCAAAACATTCCGAGAACATCATGAAAATGTTCCAAAACATTCTGAGAACATCGTGAAAATGTTCCAAAACACCCTGAGAACATCGTGAAAAGGTTCCCAAAACATTCTGAGAACATTGTGAAAATGTTCCAAAACATTCTGAGAACATCGTGAAAATGTTCCAAAACATTCTGAGAACATCGTGAAAATGTTTCAAAACATTCTGAGAACATCGTGAAAATGTTCCAAAATAGTGAAAATGTTCCCAAAACACTGAGAACATCGTGAAAATGTTCCAAAACACTCTGAGAACATCGTGAAAAGGTTCCCAAAACATTCTGAGAACATCGTGAAAATGTTCCCAAAACATTCTGAGAACATCATGAAAATGTTCCAAAACATTCTGAGAACATCGTGAAAATGTTCCAAAACACCCTGAGAACATTGTGAAAAGGTTCCCAAAACATTCTGAGAACATCGTGAAAATGTTCCCAAACATTCTGAGAACATTGTGAAAATGTTCCAAAACATTCTGAGAACATCGTGAAAATGTTCCCAAACATTCTGAGAACATTGTGAAAATGTTCCAAAACATTCTGAGAACATCGTGACAATGTTCCAAAACATTCTGAGAACATCGTGAAAATGTTCCCAAACATTCTGAGAACATCGTGAAAATGTTCCAAAACATTCTGAGAACATCGTGAAAATGTTCCAGATTTGGAGTGTTGCTGTGTGTTGTATTAAATAAGCTGTAACCGGAGTTGTTCATTTGTCTGTTCCATCAACTTACTTGTTTTAAATGAAAAACATCTTAATCATTTTTATATTATAATAATATCTTCTCAAAAATGATCAATACAAAGATGAAAAATACGCTTGTACGCCATTTTGTTTTTACTATGAATTTAAAATTTTACTACAAATTTTAAACAAATTTGTTTTATATATTAGTTGTTGTTTTGTTTGTTTATTATATTTATTTTTGTATTTTTCATTCATTTTAACTGTCTGATTTTATTTGTGCTGAAATGTTTAAATCCTGGTTCAACCATAATAAACTTCTGTTGAAATAATTTGACCGTGGCTAAGTGGAGAGCAGGGCCATCCTTCAATCAGAGGATCGGCGGTTCGATCCCCGGTGGCACGTCGATGTGTCCCTGACCCAAGAAAGTGCTCCCATAGCTGTGCCTACAGCCTAATGTGATTGAATCTGAAGTGTAAGTCACTGTGGATATAAGCATCTGCTAAATGACTGGAACCGTCTTCTCTCTTTCTGTCTGCAGATGGTGGCTCAGGGTCAGTTCCGGGTGCTGAAGGTTCCTCTGGGCTTCATTAAGGCCTTACAATGGGTCAGTTCATCTCTCTATCAAACATGTGTTGTTCTATCAAACATCTACTGTTCGATCAGACATCTACTGCTCTATCAAACATCTACTGTTCTATCAAACATCTACTGTTCTATCAAACATCTACTGTTCTATCAGAAATCTACTGTTCTATCAGATATCTACTGTTCTATCAAACATCTACTGTTCGATCAGACATCTACTGTTCTATCAAACATCTACTGTTCTGTCAAACATCTACTGTTCTATCAGACATCTACTGTTCTATCAGATATCTACTGTTCTATCAAACATCTACTGTTCTATCAGACATCTACTGTTCTATCAAACATCTACTGCTCTATCAAACATCTACTGTTCTATCAAACATCTACTGTTCTATCAGATATCTACTGTTCTATCAAACATCTACTGTTCTAGCAGACATCTACTGTTCTATCAAACATCTACTGCTCTATCAAACATCTACTGTTCTATCAAACATCTACTGTTCTATCAGACATCTACTGCTCTATCAAACATATACTGTTCTATCAAACATCTACTGCTCTATCAAACATCTACTGTTCTGTCAAACATCTACTGTTTTATCAGACATCGACTGTTCTATCAGATATCTACTGTTCTATCAAACATCTACTGTTCTATCAAACATCTACTGCTCTATCAAACATCTACTGTTCTATCAGACATCTACTGCTCTATCAAACATCTACTGTTCGATCAGACATCTACTGTTCTATCAAACATCTACTGCTCTATCAAACATCTACTGTTCTATCAAACATCTACTGTTCTATCAGACATCTACTGTTCGATCAGATATCTACTGTTCTATCAAACATCTACTGTTCTATCAAACATCTACTGCTCTATCAAACATCTACTGTTCTATCAGATATCTACTGTTCTATCAAACATCTACTGTTCTATCAGACATCTATTGCTCTATCAAACATCTACTGTTCTATCAAACATCTACTGTTCTATCAGACATCTACTGTTCGATCAGACATCTACTGTTCTATCAAACATCTACTGTTCTATCAAACATCTACTGCTCTATCAAACATCTACTGTTCTATCAGATATCTACTGTTCTATCAAACATCTACTGTTCTATCAGATATCTACTGTTCTATCAGACATCTACTGTTCGATCAAACATCTGCTGTTCTATCAAACATCTACTGCTCTATCAAACATCTACTGTTCTATCAAACATCTACTGTTCTATCAGATATCTACTGTTCTATCAAACATCTACTGTTCTATCAGACATCTACTGTTCTATCAAACATCTACTGTTCTGTCAAACATCTACTGTTCTATCAAAGATATATTGTTATATCAAACATCTACTGTTCTATCAGACATCTACTGTTCTATCAAACATCTACTGTTCTAGCAGACATCTACTGTTCTATCAAACATCTACTGCTCTATCAAACATCTACTGTTCTATCAAACATCTACTGTTCTATCAGACATCTACTGCTCTATCAAACATATACTGTTCTATCAAACATCTACTGCTCTATCAAACATCTACTGTTCTGTCAAACATCTACTGTTTTATCAGACATCGACTGTTCTATCAGATATCTACTGTTCTATCAAACATCTACTGTTCTATCAAACATCTACTGCTCTATCAAACATCTACTGTTCTATCAGATATCTACTGTTCTATCAAACATCTACTGTTCTAGCAGACATCTACTGTTCTATCAAACATCTACTGCTCTATCAAACATCTACTGTTCTATCAAACATCTACTGTTCTATCAGACATCTACTGCTCTATCAAACATCTACTGTTCGATCAGACATCTACTGTTCTATCAAACATCTACTGCTCTATCAAACATCTACTGTTCTATCAAACATCTACTGTTCTATCAGACATCTACTGTTCGATCAGACATCTACTGTTCTATCAAACATCTACTGCTCTATCAAACATCTACTGTTCTATCAGATATCTACTGTTCTATCAAACATCTACTGTTCTAGCAGACATCTACTGTTCTATCAAACATCTATTGCTCTATCAAACATCTACTGTTCTATCAAACATCTACTGCTCTATCAAACATCTACTGTTCTATCAGATATCTACTGTTCTATCAAACATCTACTGTTCTATCAGATATCTACTGTTCTATCAGACATCTACTGTTCGATCAAACATCTGCTGTTCTATCAAACATCTACTGCTCTATCAAACATCTACTGTTCTATCAAACATCTACTGTTCTATCAGATATCTACTGTTCTATCAAACATCTACTGTTCTATCAGACATCTACTGTTCTATCAAACATCTACTGTTCTGTCAAACATCTACTGTTCTATCAAAGATATATTGTTATATCAAACATCTACTGTTCTATCAGACATCTACTGTTCTATCAAACATCTACTGTTTGATCAAAGATCTATTGTTCTATCAAAGATCTATTGTTATATCAAACATCTACTGTTCTATCAGACATCTACTGTTTGATCAAAGATATATTGTTCTATCAAAGATCTATTGTTATATCAAACATCTACTGTTCTATCAGACATCTACTGTTCTATCAAACATCTACTGTTCTATCAAACATCTACTGTTCTATCAGACATCTGCTGTTCTATCAGACATCTACTGTTCTATCAAACATCTACTGTTCTATCAAAGATATATTGTTTGATCAAAGATCTATTGTTCTATCAAAGATCTATTGTTAGATCAAAGATCTATTGTTATATCAAACATCTACTGTTCTATCAAAGATATATTGTTTGATCAAAGATCTATTGTTCTGTCAAAGATCTATTGTTCTATCAAACATATACTGTTCTATCAAACATCTACTGTTCTATCAAACATCTACTGTTCTATCAAAGATTTTTGATAAACATTTAGACTTTAAAACAAACAAGCCCTCATGGGCCTCAGACCCTCAGGGCAAAAACCTTTCTAACAATGCAGCTTTAAAGCAGAACATGAACAAAGGTGAAGTGGTTCAGGTGAAACATCTCAACAACTATTATGGGATGGAGATGAATATTTCTTCATCATTCAGGATGAACTGTAATAACTTTATTGATCCTCAGGTCAACATGTTGATGTGTCCAACACTTTGGTTTGTGAACAAACACCGATAGAACTAAAGATTACTGATCATTAGCTAGTGTTAGCATGCTAACATATGGTGAATATGGTAAACATAAGCATGATAGTTTTGTCACTGTGATTATGTTAGCGTGTAGCTGAAAGTAGTGCTGGGCGGTATACCGGATTTAATTTCCCGTGTGATATGAATTTTCACACACCGTCATACCGGTGCATAGAAACTACTGCTGTCTGTCTTCAACAGGCAGCAGAATGTATTGTTCGCGGCTGGTAGCGCTACACTAGGAGCTAGTTGTATTGAGTGTGTTGAGAGGGACCTCTAGTCATGGTTATAACTTTATAACAACAATTAATAACCCACAACTAACGCTCTGTAGCAACAAAACACCACGACACAACAGTTTGTGACACATAAACAGTTTGTAACACTAATAATTGTACATTTATAAAATTTCACTGCCGAACCGCATGCTGGGTAAAGCTCGCTAGTTAGCCCGCTAGCACAACAGTCTGCTAACAGCTGGGAGAGGCTCCGTCGCTACAGTAACGTTACATTGAAGAACAGAACAGAGCGATGCAGGAGGAACAAAGACAGACCGGAGGTGCACCGATAGAGTCTGTGCCCAAGAGAGGAGCCGGGTCTGTGTGGTATTTGTTATAAATGTACGTTGGTACATAGAGCGGACCGCGTAACGGCGCTGTCGGGAAAACGAGGGGAGGCGGAATCTGCTTCTATATTGACGAAGGTTGGTGTACTGATGTCACAGTGTTAAAGGAATCATGCAGCCCTCACTTGGAAACACTTTTCATAGACTGCAAACCTTTTTATTCACTCCGGGAGTTTTCCTCATTCACCCTGGTCGGTGTCTACATCCTAAGGCCTGTGAGTGAGGCTCTCCAACACCTGGCTGAGCAGATCAACAACATGGAGTACAAACACCCAGACTCCCTGCTCATTGTTCTCGGGGACTTCAACAGAGCAAACCTCAGGAAAGAACTGCCTAAATACAGACAGCATCTTAATACAGACAGCATATGAAGTGTAGCACCAGGGACAAACACACACTGGACCACTGCTGCACTGTAATAGGACGCATATCGCTCAGTACCCCGTGCAGCTCTGGGACTCTCTGTCACTGTCTGGTTCATCTTCTCCAGACCTACAGGCAGAAATTAAAATCTGCAAAGCCTGAGGTGAAGACTGTGAAGAGATGGACCAACGAGCTACAGTCCTGCTTCGCCTGCACTAATTGGAGTGTTTGTGAGGCTGCTGCTACAGACCTGGATGACCTCACTGACACTGTGACATCATACATCAGTCTTTGTGAGGACATGTGTGTGCCGACTAAAACCTTCTGCACGTATAACAACAATAAACCTGGTTCACTGAGAAACTCAGGCAGCTTCATCGGGCCAAGGAGGAGGCCTACAGAGGTGGGGACAGGATCCTGTACAACCAGACCAGGAACACAGAGACGAGGGAGATCAGGGCAGCTAAGGCCATATCCACACTAGGCCGTGTCTCGTTGGATGCAGAGTTCTCAAATAGAACCGATCTCCGTCCACGCGGGAGTTTTCAGCATTATTGGAGCATCCACACGGCAGCCTTCAAGGCGGACAGCACGTGACCATTAACGTACACTGGGCATGCGCGTGATGGTGTAAACAGGAAGTGGATTGCTTGCTTAGTTTAAAAAAAATATGACCGAGTAATAAAGTAGTCTTTAACAATGAAAGGTTGTATTTGATACTTAAGATCTTCCTCTATAAACTCAAACAGACAGTTCGTGGAAAGTTTTAGAAGTTTTATTTTTCAGACGTAGTTACAGCGCTGCGGGTCTGTCTGTCTCTATATATCTCTCTCTCTCTCTCTCTCTCTCTCACATCAACTTTACTTTAAAATCAACACTTACACGGAAACGTTTACTCGATTATGGTCCATAAATGTGGTCAACACACGTCGATCACTCGCTTCCTCTGTGCTGTTGCCGTGGGGGCTGATGAATGTAACGTTAGCTCCGCCATTGGGGTATTCCTCGATCACTCGTCTCTCACTCGTTTGCTCTGTGTTGTAGCTGTAGCTCTGAATAGCATTTATTGCTAACTGTAGCTTCAGCCACCGCTCCGTGGGGGCTGATCGCCGATGGTCAAGCAGCTCGCTCATCACTCGAAGAACAGCTCGCCTCCTCCGCATGTAGGCATTAGCAGCATTGTAAAATGACGAATTTAACTCCACAATAGCTGCTAGTACAGACAACAAAGCAAGCAATCCATGTTGAAATGAAGCCCGGCTGTTTTGTTTTCTTCCGGGTACGGGTCACGTGATAGTGAGTGTGACGAATCAGGGACGGAGACGTCATGGCTGGTAATAACCAATCCAGTAGCGAGCACGGGTGTGGGCTCATTTTTTTCTAACAGGCATCCGTATCCGACGTCTACACTGAACCAAAACCCCGGAGTTCTCAGATACCTCCAACCTCGGCGGAGTTTTCAGGTTCCTCCTGAAAGGCTGCTCCAAAACTCCGGGGTGGTGTGGCTGCTCAGTGTAAACGTAGGAAAAGTGGACTAGTGTAGACATGGCATAAGAGGAGCTACACTGAAAAGCTGGAGAAAAGGTTTTCAGCCAACGACCCCTCGTCAGTTTGGAGAGGCCTGGAAGTCCTCACCAACTACAGGAGACCATCCCCCCCACTGAGGCCAATCACCGACTGGCTGACAACCTGAATGTGTTTTACTGCAGGTTTGATAAGCCGACTCTCACCCCCCCCCCCCCACACCTGCCCCATCACCATCAAACAACCATCTACACCCCCTGCCTCCTCCTCATCTCTCCCAACCGACCCCCCACCGGCACTGAGGATCTGTGAAGAGGATGTGAGTCGGCTCTTTCACAGACAGAAGATCAGGAAGGCACCAGGCCCAGACGGTGTGTCCCCCTCCTGCCTGAAAGTCTGTGCTGACCAGCTGGCCCCCATCTTCACAAAGACCTTCAACCGATCACTGGAGCTGTGTGAAGTCCTTCCTGCTTCAAACGCTCCACCATCATCCCGGTCCCCAAGAAATCCTCCATCACAGGATTAATGACTACAGGCCCGTCGCCCTGACGTCTGTGGTCAAATCCTTTGCGAGACTGGTGTTGACCCACCTGAAGGACATCACAGGACCCCTGCTGGACCCCCTGCAGTTTGCCTACCGTGCAAACAGGTCGGTGGATGATGCAGTCAACATGGGTCTGCACTACATGCTGCAACACCTCGACTCCCCAGGGTTCTGTTTGTGGACTTCAGCTCAGCGTTCAACACCATCATCCCAGAGATACTCCACCCAAACTCTCCAGCTCACTGTGCAGCCTCCACCTGTCAGTGGATCACTAACCTCCTGACTGACAGGATGCAGCAGGTGAGGCTGGGAAACACCACATCCAGCACCCGGACTATCAGCACTGGACCCCCCAGGGATGTGGTCCAGCACCCGGACCATCAGCACTGGATCCCCCAGGGATGTGGTCTCTCCCCACTGCTCTTCTCCCTCTACACCAACGACTGCACCTCAGAGGACCCGTCTGTTAAACTCCTGAAGTTCGCAGACGACACAACGGTCATCGGCCTCATCAGGGACGGTGATGAGTCTGCGTACAGACGGGAGGTTGAACAGCTGGTCCTCTGGTGTGGTCAGAACAACCTGGAGCTGAACAAGGTCAACACTGTGGAGATGACAGTGGACTTCAGGAGGAGCCCCCAACACTGCCCCCACCCCCCCCCCCCCTCACCATACTCAACAACACTGTGTCTGCTGTGGAGACCTTCAGGTTTCTGGGATCCACAATCTCCCAGGACCTGAAGTGGGCCCCCAACATCAACATCATCAGGAAAAAGGCCCAGCAGAGGTTGTACTTCCTGCTCCAGCTCAGGAAGTTCAACCTGCCTCAGGAGCTGCTGATCCTGTTCTACTCCACCATCATCCAGTCTGTTCTCTGCTCCTCCATCACTGTGTGGTTTGGATCGGCCACCAAACAGGACAGGAACAGACTGCAACGGATTGTCAGGTCTGCAGAGAGGATCATTGGTTCCAGCCTGCCCTCCATCCTGGTCTTGTTCACCTCCAGAGTCAGGAAACGGGCTGGAAAGATCACTGCAGACCCTTCACACCCTGGACACAAGCTGTTCACCTCCTCCCCTCTGGAGGGCGCTACAGGGCTCTGTATGCCAAAACCACCAGACACAGGAACAGCTTCTTTCCACTGGCCATCATACTCATGAACAATTAATAAGTTATATTGCACCACTACCTCTGTTTGCACTGTTACCACCACTTGCACCATTGTTTATAGGTTTATGTTCACATGTGTGTGTATATATATATATATATATATATATATATATACCCTTTTTCTTTTGGATATATATTTATACTTATTTTGTATGTAGCTGTTAAATGTTTATACCTACATCTGTTCTACTTTTTTTGCTGCCCTTTCTTATTCTTTATATATATATTTTTTGTTGTTTGTTGTAAAATTGTCTTTGTACATTGAGAGCGGAGTGGAAACCGGAGGCAAACTGCTGAGTTAGATAGTGATAGAACATGCGTTAACACGAGAGAAAAAAAAATACGCGATATACTGTGAAACCACCAGAATCTTACAAAATACCGTGATACACATTTTTGGTCATACCGCCCAGCACTAGCTGAAAGCAGCAGTGAATCTCTGTATTTTAGTTATTTTACAATAATATTTGGTCTCCTCCAGTTCTTCGCCATCTTTGCCTTCTCCACCTGTGGCAGTTATTCTGGGATGTTCCGGATGGCGGTGGAGTGTAAGAACCGGACAGAGAGCGACCTGGCTATCGAGGTGGAGTTTGAGTATCCGTTCAGGTCAGTGCAGCACTCATCAATATTATCAATGTAATCAATGTAATCAATCAATCTAATGTTAGCATTAGCATGTACATAATGCTATTGTTAGCATTAGTATGTCAGCAATAGCATGTCAGCAATGTGTACATGCTAAAGCTAACATTAGCATGTTAGAATGCTCAAGTTCAAGTAGAACTTTAGTAATTGTTCTTTTCTAGTTATTATTATTTTATTCATATTAGTGTTTTATAAACGTTTCCTCTGACAATCAATAAAACATCCTCATCAGAGCTACGTAGCTAACGCTGAAGCTCCTCCCCCTCTCTCAGACTCCACCAGGTGTACTTCGACGCCCCCACCTGTCAGGGGGGGAACACGGAGCGTCTCTTCCTGGTGGGCGACTACTCTTCCTCAGCAGAGTTCTTCGTCACCATCGGCGTCTTCGCCTTCCTCTACTCCACCGCGGCTCTCAGCATCTACGTCTTCTTCTTCGACAAGTACAAAGAGAACAACAAGGGCCCGCTGCTCGTGAGTCCGCCGCTGCGAGACCTCTGACTTCTGACCTCTGGGAGACGTGTGTGTCACAGTGTGTGTGTGTGTGTGTGTGCGCAGGACCTGGCGGTGACCTCCGTGTTCTCCTTCATGTGGTTGGTGAGTTCGGCTGCGTGGGCCAAAGGTCTGTCCGACGTGAAGACGGCCACCGACCCCGACGAGGTCATCACTCTGATCTCGGCCTGCGAGACCGAAGGGAACCGCTGCCGCGAAGTCCACGACCCGGTCATGTCCGGACTCAACACCTCCGTGGTGAGACCATGAGGACTCTGCAGGTCTGGTGGGCTGAGACTCACCGCTGAAAGAAACCAGAGTTTCAGTTCTGTTAAATATTCATCTGTCGTTCTAAAAGAAGTCAAAGTTCTCAAAGATACAAACGTATGAAGATCTATCAGAGGACGAATGAGTCCACCTCCTCTTTCATGGAGGACCGGAGTCCACATGGAGGACTATAGTCCACATGGAGGACCGGAGTCCACATGGAGGACTATAGTCCACATGAAGGACCGGAGTCCACATGGAGGACCGGAGTCCACATGGAGGACCAGAGTCCACATGGAGAACCGGAGTCCACATGGAGGACCGGAGTCCACATGGAGGACTACAGTCCACATGGAGGACCGGAGTCCACATGGAGGACTATAGTCCACATGGAGGACTATAGTCCACATGGAGGACCGGAGTCCACATGGAGGACTATAGTCCACATGGAGGACTATAGTCCACATGGAGGACTACAGTCCACATGGAGGACTATAGTCCACATGGAGCACCGGAGTCCACATGGAGGACTATAGTCCACATGGAGGACCGGAGTCCACATGGAGGACTACAGTCCACATGGAGGACTATAGTCCACATGGAGGACCGGAGTCCACATGGAGGACCGGAGTCCACATGGAGGACTATAGTCCACATGGAGGACCGGAGTCCACATGGAAGCCCGGAGTCCACATGGAGGACCGGAGTCCACATGGAGGACCGGAGTCCACATGGTGGACTACAGTCCACATGGAGAACCGGAGTCCACATGGTGGACTATAGTCCACATGGAGGACTATAGTCCACATGGAGGACCGGAGTCCACATGGAGGACTATAGTCCACATGGAGGACCGGAGTCCACATGGAAGCCCGGAGTCCACATGGAGGACCGGAGTCCACATGGAGGACCGGAGTCCACATGGAGGACTATAGTCCACATGGAGGACTACAGTCCACATGGAGGACCGGAGTCCACATGGAGGATTATAGTCCACATGGAGGACTATAGTCCACATGGAGGACCGGAGTCCACATGGAGGACTACAGTCCACATGGAGGACTATAGTCCAAATGGAGCACCGGAGTCCACATGGAGGACTACAGTCCACATGGAGGACCGGAGTCCACATGGAGGACCGGAGTCCACATGGAGGACTACAGTCCACATGGAGGACTATAGTCCACATGGAGGACTACAGTCCACATGGAGGACCGGAGTCCACATGGAGGATTATAGTCCACATGGAGGACTATAGTCCACATGGAGGACCGGAGTCCACATGGAGGACTACAGTCCACATGGAGGACTATAGTCCAAATGGAGCACCGGAGTCCACATGGAGGACTACAGTCCACATGGAGGACCGGAGTCCACATGGAGGACCGGAGTCCACATGGAGGACTATAGTCCACATGGAGGACTATAGTCCACATGGAGGACCGGAGTCCACATGGAGGACTATAGTCCACATGGAGGACCGGAGTCCACATGGAGGACCGGAGTCCACATGGAGGAGTATAGTCCACATGGAGGACTGCAGTCCACATGGAGGACCGGAGTCCACATGGAGGACTATAGTCCACATGGAGGACCGGAGTCCACATGTAGGACTATAGTCTACATGGAGGACCGGAGTCCACATGGAGGACTGGAGTCCACATGGTGGACTATAGTCCACATGGAGGACTACAGTCCACATGGAGGACCGGAGTCCACATGGAGGACCACAGTCCACATGGAGGACTATAGTCCACATGGAGGACCGTGTGGATAATAACTACTCAGTAGTTATTTAAAGTCACATTCAGGATCCAATTTATGTTTTAGACTTTCACTGCTCCTGTTCAGACGTTTATATATCATATATCATATATTATATTTATATAATACATTTATATATTACATATACATATTTACATTTGTATATATAATATTGTAGGGAACGACCGAATTCACGGGGCCCCTTTAAGGAAAGGGGCGTAACCCTGGTGACAGGGGGGGTTAAAGGGTGGCAGGAAGTGAATGTGTGTAGGTTTTGTATAGATGGAAATAAACGGCCACATGGTGCAGCCAAAGGGAATACTCGCCTCCTTGTTTGTTTCCACGCACCTACATTGGTGACCCTGACGCTCCTGGACGTTTCCAGAAGTTAAGATGTCGATACACGCAGTTTCGCTGAAACTACCGGAGTTTTGGGAGAAGCAAGCGGCGGTGTGGTTCGCCCAAACTGAGGCACAGTTCGCCCTCAGAGACATTTCAGCGGACGCGACGAAATATTATTATGTCGTGGCGGCTCTCGGCATTTCGACAGCAGGCAGAGTGGTGAGCATTCTGGAAAATCCTCCAGAGAGGGATAAGTACAATACCCTGAAAGACCGGCTGTTGAACATTTTCGGGCTTTCGGACTCTGAGCGGGCTCGCCGGTTGCTTGCTCTGAATGGCCTCGGCGACAGCAAGCCGTCGGAGCTGATGGACAAAATGTTAGCTCTGCTAGGTAAACACGAGCCGGAGTTCCTGTTTACGGAACTTTTTCTGCAGCAGCTCCCGCTGCAGGTGCGGGCCGCTTTAGCCAACACCAGGATTACCGATTGTCGGGAGTTGGCCGAGGAGGCCGATAAGTTCTTTCTGGCGGGCCAACAAAGCTACACGGCCGCGTTGAGGCCGGCCCAAGCCACGGCGTGGCCGGGGGAGACAACGATCGTCGCCGCAGCAGCAGCAGCAGCAGCAGCAGCAGCGAGCCAACGGCAGGGAGCTACCGGCCTGTGCGTTTACCATGCAAGGTTTGGGCCACGGGCTACAAGGTGCCGTTCACCATGCAGTTTCGGCAGGACGGGAAATGCCAGGGCCGGCGCTCAGTGACGTCGGTTGGGAAGGCAGGCTGCTGTTCATCAGGGACGACGTTTCCGGGCGGCGCTTTCTCTGCGACACGGGGGCGCAGAGGAGCGTTGTGCCTGCATCGCGGGTGGACATGCTGACAAACGGGCAGGGCCCCCCGCTGGAAGCCGCGAACGGTACCCCCATACGCACTTTTGGGACACGGTGCCTGGAGCTGTGTTTTATGGGGCAGGGTTTCAGCTGGGACTTTGTTACTGCCAAAATTGCCATTCCCCTGCTTGGCGCGGATTTCCTATGCGCTTATGGACTATTGGTGGACGTCAAGGGCCGCCGCCTGATAAATGCTGTGACTATTTGCTCTTACCCATGTACACTAAGTGGAGCGGGCTCTACCAGGTTGACTAACATGCTTGCAGCGGCTGATGAGTTTCTGCGTCTGCTGGCCGAGTTCCCAGACCTCTCGCAGCCCACCTTCTCCTCCTCCACGGTCAAGCATGGGGTGGAGCATCACATCTCTACCACCGGCCCACCGGTACATGCCCGGGCCCGGCGCCTAGATCCGGCAAAGCTCACCATCGCCAAGATAGAGTTTGAAAACATGGAGCGCCTGGGCATCATTCGCCGCTCCGACAGTCCATGGGCTTCACCCCTGCACATGGCCCCGAAGCCAGGGGGCGGGTGGCGCCCGTGTGGAGATTATCGCCGGCTCAACGATGCAACGATCCCGGACCGCTATCCGGTTCCACATATTCAAGACTTTTCTACCCACTTGTCGGATAGTGTGGTGTTTTCGAAAGTGGACCTGGTACGAGGTTACCATCAAGTGCCCGTTCACCCGCTGGACATTCCCAAGACTGCGTTGATCACTCCATTCGGCCTGTTTGAGTTCTTGAGGATGCCGTTTGGCCTAAAAAATGCAGCGCAGACGTTCCAGCGTCTAATGGACACGGTGCTGAGGGACCTGCCTTTCCTGTTCGTCTACCTGGATGACATTCTGGTGGCCAGTTCATCAAGAGCGGAGCATAGGTCTCACCTCCGGACTCTATTTGAGCGACTCAGCCAGCACGGGTTGATCATCAACCCGGCTAAGTGCCAGTTTGGGTTGACCACCATTGACTTTCTGGGACACCGCATCACAAAGGACGGGGCGCTTCCCCTCCCGGCAAAGGTGGAGGCAGTGACTAAATTTACACGCCCACTCACGGTGAGGGCCGTGCAGGAGTTTTTAGGCATGGTGAACTTTTACCATCGCTTTATTCCCCGAGCAGCGCAAGTGATGCGGCCCCTGTACGAAGCCCTGAAAGGCAAGGCTATCAAACAGCTTGTGGACTGGACTGAAGAGAGGGAACTTGCGTTTGTTGATGCGAAAACAGCTCTGGCAAACGCAACAATGCTGGCACACCCGTCACCTAAGGCTCCGATTGCCATCACCACGGACGCTTCGGACTATGCGGTGGGCGCGGTGCACGAGCAGTGGGTGAAAGGGGTGTGGCAACCGCTGGCTTTTTTCAGTCGACAGTTGCGGCCTAATGAACGGAAATACAGCACGTTCGATCGGGAGCTCCTCGGCCTCTTTCTGGCCATTCGGCATTTCCGGTTCCTGCTGGAGGCTCGGCCGTTCACTGCGTTTGTGGATCACAAGCCACTGACGTTTGCCATGAGTAAGAGCACCGAACCATGGTCTGCGCGCCAGCAGCGGCAGCTCTCCTTCATATCAGAGTTTACCACGGATCTACAGCATGTAGCAGGCAAGGAAAACCTGGGCTCTCTCCAGGGCTGTCACAGGGGCTGTCCAGTTAGGCTTGGACTATAACAAGATGGCAGAGGATCAAATTACAGACCCGGGCGTCCAGGAGTTGAGGACGGCAGTTACGGGACTGCGGTTGGAGGAGGTCCCGTTTGGCGAAACTGGCATTACGCTCCTGTGTGACGTCTCCACAGGCCAGCCACGGCCGGTTGTTCCCGATGAATGGAGACAGCAGATTTTTGATGCTATTCATGGCCTGTCACACCCCGGCAAGAGGGCGTCGCAGAAGTTGGTCTCAGCAAAGTTCGTCTGGCATGGGCTGAAGAACGATATATGGAAGTGGGCCGGGACTTGTGTGGTGTGCCAGCGCTCCAAGGTGCACCGTCACATAAAGACCCCTTTAGCACAGTTTTCGGTTCCAGAAAGGAGGTTCGATCACGTAAATGTGGACTTGGTAGGACCTTTGCCCCCATCCCGTGGTTTCACACATCTCCTCACGATGGTAGACCGAACCACTCGTTGGCCAGAAGCTATCCCGTTGTCATCAACAATGGCGGATGAGGTGGCTCGGGCGTTTATTCAGGCTTGGGTCGCCCGGTTCGGAGCCCCAGCTGACGTTTCCTCGGACCGAGGCCCACAGTTTACATCAGAGCTGTGGAATGCAGTGGCAGGAAGCCTAGGGGTGAAGCTCCATCGCACTACCGCCTACCACCCGCAGGCTAATGGATTATGCGAGCGGTTCCACCGGTCGATGAAAGCTGCTCTCCGTGCCAGCCTCAAAGACAGCAGTTGGGTGGACAGGCTTCCGTGGGTCATGTTGGGGCTTAGGACAGCCCCCAAAGACGATCTGCAAGCTTCATCGGCTGAGCTGGTTTATGGACAGCCACTGCGGGTCCCGGGGGAGTTTATCCCCAAAGTCACAGACCCTTGGTCTGGAACCCAGCAGCGGGAAACGCTCCTGGAAAAAGCCAGGCTGTTCAAACCAGTGCCCACGTCGCAGCACGGCCTTCCACAGTCATACGTCCCGTCCAGCCTCAGGTCAGCGGAGTATGTGTTCGTTCGCCAGGACGGCCACCGTGGACCCTTTCAACCCCCCTACGTCGGGCCGTTTCAGGTGCTGGAGACCGGAGACAAAACCTGCAAGGTCGACATGGGCGGCAAGCTGGAATACGTGTCGGTTGACCGCCTTAAACCAGCACATCTGGACCTGGACCAACCGGTACGGTTGGCTGAACCCCCACGGCGGGGGCGGCCTCGGGCCCTCCCACCTCAGCACGATAAGACCCGGAGGGGGCCTTCAACGGTGGTCCTGCCTCCGGCCCCAGAGACACGGAGTCGGGCTGGTCGGTTGCTCCGGGCCCCGAGACGTTAATGGTTGGGACTAATCTCGGGAGTTAGTGAATTCTGGGGGGGCGCATGTAGGGAACGACCGAATTCACGGGGCCCCTTTAAGGAAAGGGGCGTAACCCTGGTGACAGGGGGGGTTAAAGGGTGGCAGGAAGTGAATGTGTGTAGGTTTTGTATGGATGGAAATAAACGGCCACATGGTGCAGCCAAAGGGAATACTCGCCTCCTTGTTTGTTTCCACGCACCTACAATATAATATATATAAATGTATATATAATATAATAATGTATGATATGATCTCTCCGGTCTTCCTCCAGGCGTTCGGCTTCATAAACCTGATCCTCTGGGTCGGGAACCTGTGGTTCGTCTTTAAGGAGACGGGCGTCATCGCTCCTTTCATGAGAGCTCCGCCTCCTCAGGACAAACCCGCCGCTCCGGACACTTGCGGCCAGCAGGGGGCGTACGAACAGGACCCGTACGCCGGCAACCAGGGAGGCTACCAACCCGAGTACAGCCAGCAGGGGTACAACCAGGTGAGGAGTCCAAAGACACGAGGACCAAGTTTAAAAATTACTTTTCCTTCTGAGTAAAATCCCCAAACATGTAAATATTGTTCTTGTCAGTTCGATATTTTAAATATTATTATAAAAATTCAGAAATGCATGACTAAACGTTTCAACTACGACTATGAACTACGTTTTAAAAGTCGACGCAAGATGTAAGACGTCACATGACCACGTCACACGTCACGTGACCACGCAACGTGACGACCACGTCACAAGACACATGACCACGTCACATGAAACATGACCATGTCACATGACCACGTCACATGACCACGTCACATGACTGTGTTTCCTGTTTCCTACAGGAGGCAGAGATCGGCCAGGGCTACGGCCAGCAGGGGGCGCCAACCTCCTTCTCCAATCAGATGTGAACAGACAGGAAGCAGGTGAGTCACACAGGAAGTAGAGGCTGGGGTTGCTCCCTGATTGGTCACTTCGTCAAGGCACTTTAAATGAAAAGTCCAGTGATCAATAAATAAATAATTAGTTCATTGTGACTCACTAGAGCCCGAAATATGTGAAACTCACTGATGAAACTACAGATGATTTAAATTATGCTCCATATCCGTCGTTTTAACCTTTTAACCAGTAACTTATACACTGATATTTACACATCTGAACAAATCTCACAAGTGTTATTATTATTACAACACACCAATTATTCAAATAGACCTTGTGCTTGCAAAGATGCACTCTTTTGAGTATGGGTATGCAATTTTCGAGCAGAGGCCTAAAAATAGGGCTGGGGCTTAAGAGAACCAAATTTAGTTTTTCTTTATTAAAACTAAATATTATTCATCACAGTTTTTATGCAATTATCAGTGATACTTTTATTATTAGAGACTTATTATATAATATATATATATATATATATACATCTTATATTATATATATATGAATACAATATTATTTATAATATATATCAGAGGTCTTCAACAGGGGGTCCGCGGCCCCTAGGGGGTCTGGGGAGGTACTGCAGGGGGTCCGCGACATTTTTGGTTGATTAGACAATTAAAAAAATAAATAATAAATATATATATTTTTTCTCTAAACATGAATGTGTCCATTATTGTAATAGTTCAGTATTGTATGAAAGATAACAGGTATCTTTATGCATGGCAGTGGCACTAATAGGCCATCACTCATTTTAGTTTCCACATTTATGTTTAAAATGAAAACATCAGTGTGAACAGCTTGTTTGCATGATTATCATGCAATTGACAGACAATGTTGATATTGGCTTTGGTATCAGCTGACAAGGTATGTTTATAAATGTCAGTGTCACGGCCTCCCTGCTCACTGTGCCTCTCACATGTTTAACATAACATGAAAACATGAACCTGTGTATTATTTGAATAGCTTAGTACTGAATGCACAATAAAGAGGTATGTTTATACATGGTACTAGGCCCATTTAATATAAAACACAATGTTATACAATATATATAGTCGGGGGTCCCTGCTCCATCTCTATCAGTTTGGGGTCCTTGGCCTGATAAACGTTGAAGACCCCTGATATATCCTATGAGAGACTTATTATATTATATATGATATATATTATCATTATTAGAGACTTGACTCTTTTTCATGTGTGTCTCCTGCATAGGAAACACTGGAGTGAACCAAGAGTGGGTCGCCTGCAACCTACCCACAATGCAACACTCCTGTCTGCAGAGTGAATGGGGGGGGGGGGGGTTAGATGTCCTCGATAATGAATTAATGAGTTATTCATATAAAAGAACATAACCTGTGGACAGAATGTATGTTTGTGTTGTATAGATTATATCTTCATGTTTCCTATTGAACCCCAGGATATGCCTCCAGCTTCATGGTGGCCTGGATCCAAAATGGCTCCTGGTCATTACAGTTTGCACTGTTTGTATGTTTGTTGTCTCTACAAACGTCCGTCTGAATATCAATATGACTCATTAATATTAATAATCAATATCACACCTGATCACGCTCAATGATCTGTATTCAACAAACATCTGTGAAGCTTCAACTCATGAAACAAACACACCAGACTCCATCGATAAGAACAGAGACTTAAGGTCTCAGAGTTCTGGTGTTCTTCAAACGGACGTCTGTGATTCGTTAACTGTCTTCTCTTCTCGGCTCTCAGCCAATCAGCAGCAGCCGTGAGCTGTTTATTTTGTAAAAGTCTTTCTGGGAAGTTTTGGGTCTGAAAACAAACTTGATTCTTCTTCTTCGTCTGTGATGTAAATTCCTGTATGATGATATTCTGTTCAGCATCAGTAACCATGATGATGATGATGTGTGTGACTTGTTGCTATGGAGACCACCCCCACCCCCCCCCCCCCCGCGGCTGTGTTTATCAATGTAAAGTTTCAATAAACTACAAAGTGTTCTGAGTCTGTTACCTGAGAGTGAACCAATGAACTGATGATCTCTAGTGTCTCCTTGTGTCCTCCTCCCTCTCTCCTCCCTTGTTTCCTCACTCTCTTAACCCTTGTCTACTCATTCCCTCCTCCCTTGTCTCCTCATTCCCTCCTCCCTTGTCTCCTCGCTGTTTGTAAAGGTATTATGTGCCGTCATGGTTGCTAAGCAACAAGGATCCATGTTACAGAGACAAAGTAGCAATGTTAGGTGACAAAAGATGCTACGACATAGAAACATTTCAGGTGAACCAACGTAAAGAGCAGGTTCCACAGTGTTGACAAACGTAAAGAAGAGGTTCCACAGTGTTGACAAACATAAAGAAGAGGTTCCACACTGTTGACCAATGTAAAGAAGAGGTTCCACAGTGTTGACAAACGTAAAGAGGTTCCACAGTGTTGACCAACGTAAAGAAGAGGTTCCACAGTGTTGACAAACATAAAGAAGAGGTTCCACAGTGTTGACAAATGTAAAGAAGAGGTTCCACAGTGTTGACAAACGTAAAGAAGAGGTTCCACAGTGTTGACCAACGTAAAGAAGAGGTTCCACAGTGTTGACAAACATAAAGAAGAGGTTCCACAGTGTTGACAAATGTAAAGAAGAGGTTCCACAGTGTTGACAAATGTAAAGAAGAGGTTCCACAGTGTTGACCAACGTAAAGAGCAGGTTCCACAGTGTTGACAAACGTAAAGAAGAGGTTCCAAAGTGTTGGCAAACGTAAAGAAGAGGTTCAACACTGTTGACCAACGTAAAGAAGAGATTCCACAGTGTTGACCAATGTAAAGAGGAGGTTCCACACTGTTGACCAACGTAAAGAGCAGGTTCCACAGTGTTGACAAACGTAAAGAAGTGGTTCCACAGTGTTGACAAATGTAAAGAAGAGGTTCCACAGTGTTGACAAACGTAAAGAAGCGGTTCCACAGTGTTGACAAACATAAAGAAGAGGTTCCAAAGTGTTGACAAACGTAAAGAAGTGGTTCCACAGTGTTGACAAACGTAAAGAAGAGGTTCTACAGTGTTGACAAACGTAAAGAAGAGGTTCAACAGTGTTGACAAACGTAAAGAAGTGGTTCCACAGTGTTGACAAACGTAAAGAAGAGGTTCTACAGTGTTGACAAACGTAAAGAAGAGGTTCCACAGTGTTGACAAACGTAAAGAAGCGGTTCAACAGTGTTGACAAACGTAAAGAAGAGGTTCCACAGTGTTGACAAACATAAAGAAGAGGTTCCACAGTGTTGACAAACGTAAAGAAAAGGTTCCACAGTGTTGACAAATGTAAAGAAGAGGTTCCAGTGTTGACAAACGTAAAGAAAAGGTTCCACAGTGTTGACAAACGTAAAGAAGAGGTTCCACAGTGTTGACAAACGTAAAGAAGTGGTTCAACAGTGTTGACAAACGTAAAGAAGTGGTTCCACAGTGTTGACAAACGTAAAGAAGAGGTTCCACAGTGTTGACAAACGTAAAGAAGAGGTTCCACAGTGTTGATAAACATAAAGAAGAGGTTCCACAGTGTTGACAAACTTAAAGAAAAGGTTCCACAGTGTTGACAAACGTAAAGAAGAGGTTCCACAGTGTTGACAAACATAAAGAAGAGGTTCCACAGTGTTGACAAACGTAAAGAAGAGGTTCAACAGTGTTGACAAACGTAAAGAAGTGGTTCCACAGTGTTGACAAACGTAAAGAAGAGGTTCTACAGTGTTGACAAACGTAAAGAGGTTCCACAGTGTTGACAAACGTAAAGAAGCGGTTCAACAGTGTTGACAAACGTAAAGAAGAGGTTCCACAGTGTTGACAAACATAAAGAAGAGGTTCCACAGTGTTGACAAACGTAAAGAAGAGGTTCAACAGTGTTGACAAACGTAAAGAAGAGGTTCCACAGTGTTGACAAACGTAAAGAAGTGGTTCCATAGTGTTGACAAACGTAAAGAAGAGGTTCCACAGTGTTGACAAACGTAAAGAAGAGGTTCCACATTGTTGACAAACATAAAGAAGAGGTTCCACAGTGTTGACAAACGTAAAGAAGAGGTTCAACAGTGTTGACAAACGTAAAGAAGTGGTTCCATAGTGTTGACAAACATAAAGAAGAGGTTCCACAGTGTTGACAAACGTAAAGAAGAGGTTCCACAGTGTTGACAAACATAAAGAAGAGGTTCCACAGTGTTGACAAACGTAAAGAAAAGGTTCCACAGTGTTGACAAACGTAAAGAAGAGGTTCCACAGTGTTGACAAACGTAAAGAAAAGGTTCCACAGTGTTGACAAACATAAAGAAGAGGTTCCACACTGTTGACCAATGTGAAGAAGAGGTTCCACACTGTTGACCAATGTAAAGAAGAGGTTCCACAGTGTTGACAAACGTAAAGAAGAGGTTCCACAGTGTTGACAAACGTAAAGAAGTGGTTCCACAGTGTTGACAAACGTAAAGAAGAGGTTCCACAGTGTTGACAAACATAAAGAAGTGGTTCCACAGTGTTGACAAATGTAAAGAAGAGGTTCCACAGTGTTGACAAACGTAAAGAAGTGGTTCCACAGTGTTGACAAACGTAAAGAAGAGGTTCTACAGTGTTGACAAACGTAAAGAAGAGGTTCAACAGTGTTGACAAACGTAAAGAAGTGGTTCCACAGTGTTGACAAACGTAAAGAAGAGGTTCTACAGTGTTGACAAACGTAAAGAGGTTCCACAGTGTTGACAAACGTAAAGAAGCGGTTCAACAGTGTTGACAAACGTAAAGAAGAGGTTCCACAGTGTTGACAAACATAAAGAAGAGGTTCCACAGTGTTGACAAACGTAAAGAAAAGGTTCCACAGTGTTGACAAACGTAAAGAAGAGGTTCCAGTGTTGACAAACGTAAAGAAAAGGTTCTACAGTGTTGACAAACATAAAGAAGAGGTTCCACAGTGTTGACAAACGTAAAGAAGAGGTTCAACAGTGTTGACAAACGTAAAGAAGTGGTTCCATAGTGTTGACAAACATAAAGAAGAGGTTCCACAGTGTTGACAAATGTAAAGAAGAGGTTCCACAGTGTTGACAAACATAAAGAAGAGGTTCCACAGTGTTGACAAACGTAAAGAAAAGGTTCCACAGTGTTGACAAACGTAAAGAAGAGGTTCCACAGTGTTGACCAACGTAAAGAGCAGGTTCCACACTGTTGACCAATGTAAAGAAGAGGTTCCACAGTATTGACAAACATAAAGAAGAGGTTCCACACTGTTGACCAATGTAAAGAAGAGGTTCCACAGTGTTGACAAACATAGAGAAGAGGTTCCACACTGTTGACCAACGTAAAGAGCAGGTTCCACACTGTTGACCAATGTAAAGAAGAGGTTCCACAGTGTTGACAAACGTAAAGAAGAGGTTCCAGTGTTCACAAACATAAAGAAGAGGTTCCACACTGTTGACCAATGTAAAGAAGAGGTTCCACAGTGTTGACAAACATAAAGAAGAGGTTCCACACTGTTGACCAATGTAAAGAAGAGGTTCCACAATGTTGACCAATATAAAGAAGAGGTTCCACAGTGTTGACAAACGTAAAGAAGAGGTTCCACAGTGTTGACAAACGTAAAGAAGTGGTTCCACAGTGTTGACAAACGTAAAGAAGAGGTTCCACAGTGTTGACAAACATAAAGAAGCGGTTCCACAGTGTTGACAAACGTAAAGAAGAGGTTCCACAGTGTTGACAAATGTAAAGAAGTGGTTCCACAGTGTTGACAAATGTAAAGAAGAGGTTCTACAGTGTTGACAAACATAAAGAAGAGGTTCCACAGTGTTGACAAACGTAAAGAAGAGGTTCAACAGTGTTGACAAACGTAAAGAAGTGGTTCCACAGTGTTGACAAATGTAAAGAAGAGGTTCTACAGTGTTGACAAACATAAAGAAGAGGTTCCACAGTGTTGACAAACATAAAGAAGAGGTTCCACAGTGTTGACAAACGTAAAGAAGCGGTTCAACAGTGTTGACAAACGTAAAGAAGAGGTTCCACAGTGTTGACAAACGTAAAGAAGAGGTTCCACAGTGTTGACAAATGTAAAGAAGTGGTTCCACAGTGTTGACAAATGTAAAGAAGAGGTTCTACAGTGTTGACAAACATAAAGAAGAGGTTCCACAGTGTTGACAAACGTAAAGAAGAGGTTCAACAGTGTTGACAAACGTAAAGAAGTGGTTCCACAGTGTTGACAAACGTAAAGAAGAGGTTCTACAGTGTTGACAAACATAAAGAAGAGGTTCCACAGTGTTGACAAACATAAAGAAGAGGTTCCACAGTGTTGCCAAACGTAAAGAAGCGGTTCAACAGTGTTGACAAACGTAAAGAAGAGGTTCCACAGTGTTGACAAACATAAAGAAGAGGTTCCACGGTGTTGACAAATGTAAAGAAAAGGTTCCACAGTGTTGACAAACGTAAAGAAAAGGTTCTACAGTGTTGACAAACATAAAGAAGAGGTTCCACAGTGTTGACAAACATAAAGAAGAGGTTCCACAGTGTTGACAAACGTAAAGAAGAGGTTCAACAGTGTTGACAAACGTAAAGAAGTGGTTCCATAGTGTTGACAAACATAAAGAAGAGGTTCCACAGTGTTGACAAATGTAAAGAAGAGGTTCCACAGTGTTGACAAACGTAAAGAAGAGGTTCCACAGTGTTGACAAACGTAAAGAAAAGGTTCCACAGTGTTGACAAACGTAAAGAAGAGGTTCCACAGTGTTGACAAACGTAAAGAAAAGGTTCCACAGTGTTGACAAACGTAAAGAAGAGGTTCCACAGTGTTGACAAACGTAAAGAAGTGGTTCCACAGTGTTGACAAATGTAAAGAAGAGGTTCTACAGTGTTGACAAACATAAAGAAGAGGTTCCACAGTGTTGACAAACGTAAAGAAGAGGTTCAACAGTGTTGACAAACATAAAGAAGAGGTTCCACAGTGTTGACAAACATAAAGAAGAGGTTCCAGTGTTGACAAACGTAAAGAAAAGGTTCCACAGTGTTGACAAACGTAAAGAAGAGGTTCCACAGTGTTGACAAACATAAAGAAGAGGTTCCACAGTGTTGACAAATGTAAAGAAGTGGTTCCACAGTGTTGACAAACGTAAAGAAGAGGTTCTACAGTGTTGACAAACATAAAGAAGAGGTTCCACAGTGTTGACAAACGTAAAGAAGAGGTTCCACAGTGTTGACAAACGTAAAGAAGTGGTTCCATAGTGTTGACAAACGTAAAGAAGAGGTTCCACAGTGTTGACAAACGTAAAGAAGAGGTTCCACAGTGTTGACAAACGTAAAGAAGTGGTTCCATAGTGTTGACAAACGTAAAGAAGAGGTTCCACAGTGTTGACAAACGTAAAGAAGAGGTTCCACATTGTTGACAAACATAAAGAAGAGGTTCCACAGTGTTGACAAACGTAAAGAAGAGGTTCAACAGTGTTGACAAACGTAAAGAAGTGGTTCCATAGTGTTGACAAACATAAAGAAGAGGTTCCACAGTGTTGACAAACGTAAAGAAGAGGTTCCACAGTGTTGACAAACATAAAGAAGAGGTTCCACAGTGTTGACAAACGTAAAGAAAAGGTTCCACAGTGTTGACAAACGTAAAGAAGAGGTTCCACAGTGTTGACAAACGTAAAGAAAAGGTTCCACAGTGTTGACAAACATAAAGAAGAGGTTCCACACTGTTGACCAATGTGAAGAAGAGGTTCCACACTGTTGACCAATGTAAAGAAGAGGTTCCACAGTGTTGACAAACGTAAAGAAGAGGTTCCACAGTGTTGACAAACGTAAAGAAGTGGTTCCACAGTGTTGACAAACGTAAAGAAGAGGTTCCACAGTGTTGACAAACATAAAGAAGTGGTTCCACAGTGTTGACAAATGTAAAGAAGAGGTTCCACAGTGTTGACAAACGTAAAGAAGTGGTTCCACAGTGTTGACAAACGTAAAGAAGAGGTTCTACAGTGTTGACAAACGTAAAGAAGAGGTTCAACAGTGTTGACAAACGTAAAGAAGTGGTTCCACAGTGTTGACAAACGTAAAGAAGAGGTTCTACAGTGTTGACAAACGTAAAGAAAAGGTTCCACAGTGTTGACAAACGTAAAGAAGCGGTTCAACAGTGTTGACAAACGTAAAGAAGAGGTTCCACACTGTTGACCAATGTAAAGAAGAGGTTCCACAGTATTGACAAACATAAAGAAGAGGTTCCACACTGTTGACCAATGTAAAGAAGAGGTTCCACAGTGTTGACAAACATAGAGAAGAGGTTCCACACTGTTGACCAACGTAAAGAGCAGGTTCCACACTGTTGACCAATGTAAAGAAGAGGTTCCACAGTGTTGACAAACGTAAAGAAGAGGTTCCAGTGTTGACAAACATAAAGAAGAGGTTCCACACTGTTGACCAATGTAAAGAAGAGGTTCCACAGTGTTGACAAACATAAAGAAGAGGTTCCACACTGTTGACCAATGTAAAGAAGAGGTTCCACAATGTTGACCAATATAAAGAAGAGGTTCCACAGTGTTGACAAACGTAAAGAAGAGGTTCCACAGTGTTGACAAACGTAAAGAAGTGGTTCCACAGTGTTGACAAACGTAAAGAAGAGGTTCCACAGTGTTGACAAACATAAAGAAGCGGTTCCACAGTGTTGACAAACGTAAAGAAGAGGTTCCACAGTGTTGACAAATGTAAAGAAGTGGTTCCACAGTGTTGACAAATGTAAAGAAGAGGTTCTACAGTGTTGACAAACATAAAGAAGAGGTTCCACAGTGTTGACAAACGTAAAGAAGAGGTTCAACAGTGTTGACAAACGTAAAGAAGTGGTTCCACAGTGTTGACAAATGTAAAGAAGAGGTTCTACAGTGTTGACAAACGTAAAGAAGAGGTTCCACAGTGTTGACAAACGTAAAGAAGAGGTTCCACAGTGTTGACAAACGTAAAGAAGCGGTTCAACAGTGTTGACAAACGTAAAGAAGAGGTTCCACAGTGTTGACAAACGTAAAGAAGAGGTTCCACAGTGTTGACAAATGTAAAGAAGTGGTTCCACAGTGTTGACAAATGTAAAGAAGAGGTTCTACAGTGTTGACAAACATAAAGAAGAGGTTCCACAGTGTTGACAAACGTAAAGAAGAGGTTCAACAGTGTTGACAAACGTAAAGAAGTGGTTCCACAGTGTTGACAAACGTAAAGAAGAGGTTCTACAGTGTTGACAAACATAAAGAAGAGGTTCCACAGTGTTGACAAACATAAAGAAGAGGTTCCACAGTGTTGCCAAACGTAAAGAAGCGGTTCAACAGTGTTGACAAACGTAAAGAAGAGGTTCCACAGTGTTGACAAACATAAAGAAGAGGTTCCACGGTGTTGACAAATGTAAAGAAAAGGTTCCACAGTGTTGACAAACGTAAAGAAAAGGTTCTACAGTGTTGACAAACATAAAGAAGAGGTTCCACAGTGTTGACAAACATAAAGAAGAGGTTCCACAGTGTTGACAAACGTAAAGAAGAGGTTCAACAGTGTTGACAAACGTAAAGAAGTGGTTCCATAGTGTTGACAAACGTAAAGAAGAGGTTCCACAGTGTTGACAAATGTAAAGAAGAGGTTCCACAGTGTTGACAAACGTAAAGAAGAGGTTCCACAGTGTTGACAAACGTAAAGAAAAGGTTCCACAGTGTTGACAAATGTAAAGAAGAGGTTCCACAGTGTTGACAAACGTAAAGAAAAGGTTCCACAGTGTTGACAAACGTAAAGAAGAGGTTCCACAGTGTTGACAAACGTAAAGAAGTGGTTCCACAGTGTTGACAAATGTAAAGAAGAGGTTCTACAGTGTTGACAAACATAAAGAAGAGGTTCCACAGTGTTGACAAACGTAAAGAAGAGGTTCAACAGTGTTGACAAACATAAAGAAGAGGTTCCACAGTGTTGACAAACATAAAGAAGAGGTTCCAGTGTTGACAAACGTAAAGAAAAGGTTCCACAGTGTTGACAAACGTAAAGAAGAGGTTCCACAGTGTTGACAAACATAAAGAAGAGGTTCCACAGTGTTCACAAACGTAAAGAAGTGGTTCCACAGTGTTGACAAACGTAAAGAAGAGGTTCTACAGTGTTGACAAACGTAAAGAAGAGGTTCCACAGTGTTGACAAACATAAAGAAGAGGTTCCACAGTGTTGACAAATGTAAAGAAAAGGTTCCACAGTGTTGACAAACGTAAAGAAGAGGTTCCACAGTGTTGACCAACGTAAAGAGCAGGTTCCACACTGTTGACCAATGTAAAGAAGAGATTCCAGTGTTGACAAACATAGAGAAGATGTTCCACACTGTTGACCAATGTAAAGAAGAGGTTCCACAGTGTTGACAAACATAAAGAAGAGGTTCCACACTGTTGACCAACATAAAGAGCAGGTTCCACACTGTTGACCAATGTAAAGAAGAGGTTCCACAGTGTTGACAAATGTAAAGAAGAGGTTCCAGTGTTGACAAACATAAAGAAGAGGTTCCACACTGTTGACCAATGTAAAGAAGAGGTTCCACAGTGTTGACAAACATAAAGAAGAGGTTCCACACTGTTGACCAATGTAAAGAAGAGGTTCCACACTGTTGAACAATGTAAAGAAGAGGTTCCACAGTGTTGACAAACGTAAAGAAGAGGTTCCACAGTGTTGACAAACGTAAAGAAGTGGTTCCACAGTGTTGACAAACGTAAAGAAGAGGTTCCACAGTGTTGACAAACATAAAGAAGAGGTTCCACAGTGTTGACAAATGTAAAGAAGTGGTTCCACAGTGTTGACAAACGTAAAGAAGAGGTTCAACAGTGTTGACAAACGTAAAGAAGTGGTTCCACAGTGTTGACAAATGTAAAGAAGAGGTTCTACAGTGTTGACAAACATAAAGAAGAGGTTCCACAGTGTTGACAAACATAAAGAAGAGGTTCCACAGTGTTGACAAACGTAAAGAAGCGGTTCAACAGTGTTGACAAACGTAAAGAAGAGGTTCCACAGTGTTGACAAACGTAAAGAAGAGGTTCCACAGTGTTGACAAATGTAAAGAAGTGGTTCCACAGTGTTGACAAATGTAAAGAAGAGGTTCCACAGTGTTGACAAACATAAAGAAGAGGTTCCACAGTGTTGACAAACGTAAAGAAGAGGTTCAACAGTGTTGACAAACGTAAAGAAGTGGTTCCATAGTGTTGACAAACGTAAAGAAGAGGTTCCACAGTGTTGACAAATGTAAAGAAGAGGTTCCACAGTGTTGACAAACGTAAAGAAGAGGTTCCACAGTGTTGACAAACGTAAAGAAAAGGTTCCACAGTGTTGACAAATGTAAAGAAGAGGTTCCACAGTGTTGACAAACGTAAAGAAAAGGTTCCACAGTGTTGACAAACGTAAAGAAGTGGTTCCACAGTGTTGACAAATGTAAAGAAGAGGTTCTACAGTGTTGACAAACATAAAGAAGAGGTTCCACAGTGTTGACAAACGTAAAGAAGAGGTTCAACAGTGTTGACAAACATAAAGAAGAGGTTCCACAGTGTTGACAAACATAAAGAAGAGGTTCCAGTGTTGACAAACGTAAAGAAAAGGTTCCACAGTGTTGACAAACGTAAAGAAGAGGTTCCACAGTGTTGACAAACATAAAGAAGAGGTTCCACAGTGTTCACAAACGTAAAGAAGTGGTTCCACAGTGTTGACAAACGTAAAGAAGAGGTTCTACAGTGTTGACAAACGTAAAGAAGAGGTTCCACAGTGTTGACAAACATAAAGAAGAGGTTCCACAGTGTTGACAAATGTAAAGAAAAGGTTCCACAGTGTTGACAAACGTAAAGAAGAGGTTCCACAGTGTTGACAAACGTAAAGAAGAGGTTCCACAGTGTTGACCAACGTAAAGAGCAGATTCCACACTGTTGACCAATGTAAAGAAGAGATTCCAGTGTTGACAAACATAGAGAAGATGTTCCACACTGTTGACCAATGTAAAGAAGAGGTTCCACAGTGTTGACAAACATAAAGAAGAGGTTCCACACTGTTGACCAACATAAAGAGCAGGTTCCACACTGTTGACCAATGTAAAGAAGAGGTTCCACAGTGTTGACAAACGTAAAGAAGAGGTTCCAGTGTTGACAAACATAAAGAAGAGGTTCCACACTGTTGACCAATGTAAAGAAGAGGTTCCACAGTGTTGACAAACATAAAGAAGAGGTTCCACACTGTTGACCAATGTAAAGAAGAGGTTCCACACTGTTGAACAATGTAAAGAAGAGGTTCCACAGTGTTGACAAACGTAAAGAAGAGGTTCCACAGTGTTGACAAACGTAAAGAAGTGGTTCCACAGTGTTGACAAACGTAAAGAAGAGGTTCCACAGTGTTGACAAACATAAAGAAGAGGTTCCACAGTGTTGACAAATGTAAAGAAGTGGTTCCACAGTGTTGACAAACGTAAAGAAGAGGTTCAACAGTGTTGACAAATGTAAAGAAGTGGTTCCACAGTGTTGACAAATGTAAAGAAGAGGTTCTACAGTGTTGACAAACATAAAGAAGAGGTTCCACAGTGTTGACAAACATAAAGAAGAGGTTCCACAGTGTTGACAAACGTAAAGAAGCGGTTCAACAGTGTTGACAAACGTAAAGAAGAGGTTCCACAGTGTTGACAAACGTAAAGAAGAGGTTCCACAGTGTTGACAAATGTAAAGAAGTGGTTCCACAGTGTTGACAAATGTAAAGAAGAGGTTCTACAGTGTTGACAAACATAAAGAAGAGGTTCCACAGTGTTGACAAACGTAAAGAAGAGGTTCAACAGTGTTGACAAACGTAAAGAAGTGGTTCCACAGTGTTGACAAACGTAAAGAAGAGGTTCTACAGTGTTGACAAACATAAAGAAGAGGTTCCACAGTGTTGACAAACATAAAGAAGAGGTTCCACAGTGTTGACAAACGTAAAGAAGCGGTTCAACAGTGTTGACAAACGTAAAGAAGAGGTTCCACAGTGTTGACAAACATAAAGAAGAGGTTCCACGGTGTTGACAAATGTAAAGAAAAGGTTCCACAGTGTTGACAAACGTAAAGAAAAGGTTCTACAGTGTTGACAAACATAAAGAAGAGGTTCCACAGTGTTGACAAACATAAAGAAGAGGTTCCACAGTGTTGACAAACGTAAAGAAGAGGTTCAACAGTGTTGACAAACGTAAAGAAGTGGTTCCATAGTGTTGACAAACATAAAGAAGAGGTTCCACAGTGTTGACAAATGTAAAGAAGAGGTTCCACAGTGTTGACAAACATAAAGAATAGGTTCCACAGTGTTGACAAACGTAAAGAAAAGGTTCCACAGTGTTGACAAACGTAAAGAAGAGGTTCCACAGTGTTGACAAACGTAAAGAAAAGGTTCCACAGTGTTGACAAACGTAAAGAAGAGGTTCCACAGTGTTGACAAACGTAAAGAAGTGGTTCCACAGTGTTGACAAATGTAAAGAAGAGGTTCTACAGTGTTGACAAACATAAAGAAGAGGTTCCACAGTGTTGACAAACGTAAAGAAGAGGTTCAACAGTGTTGACAAACATAAAGAAGAGGTTCCACAGTGTTGACAAACATAAAGAAGAGGTTCCAGTGTTGACAAACGTAAAGAAAAGGTTCCACAGTGTTGACAAACGTAAAGAAGAGGTTCCACAGTGTTGACAAACATAAAGAAGAGGTTCCACAGTGTTCACAAACGTAAAGAAGTGGTTCCACAGTGTTGACAAACGTAAAGAAGAGGTTCTACAGTGTTGACAAACATAAAGAAGAGGTTCCACAGTGTTGACAAACATAAAGAAGAGGTTCCACAGTGTTGACAAACGTAAAGAAAAGGTTCCACAGTGTTGACAAACGTAAAGAAGAGGTTCCACAGTGTTGACAAACGTAAAGAAAAGGTTCCACAGTGTTGACAAACATAAAGAAGAGGTTCCACACTGTTGACCAATGTGAAGAAGAGGTTCCACACTGTTGACCAATGTAAAGAAGAGGTTCCACAGTGTTGACAAACGTAAAGAAGAGGTTCCACAGTGTTGACAAACGTAAAGAAGTGGTTCCACAGTGTTGACAAACGTAAAGAAGAGGTTCCACAGTGTTGACAAACATAAAGAAGTGGTTCCACAGTGTTGACAAATGTAAAGAAGAGGTTCCACAGTGTTGACAAACGTAAAGAAGTGGTTCCACAGTGTTGACAAACGTAAAGAAGAGGTTCTACAGTGTTGACAAACGTAAAGAAGAGGTTCAACAGTGTTGACAAACGTAAAGAAGTGGTTCCACAGTGTTGACAAACGTAAAGAAGAGGTTCTACAGTGTTGACAAACTGTAAAGAAAAGGTTCCACAGTGTTGACAAACGTAAAGAAGCGGTTCAACAGTGTTGACAAACGTAAAGAAGAGGTTCCACACTGTTGACCAATGTAAAGAAGAGGTTCCACAGTATTGACAAACATAAAGAAGAGGTTCCACACTGTTGACCAATGTAAAGAAGAGGTTCCACAGTGTTGACAAACATAGAGAAGAGGTTCCACACTGTTGACCAACGTAAAGAGCAGGTTCCACACTGTTGACCAATGTAAAGAAGAGGTTCCACAGTGTTGACAAACGTAAAGAAGAGGTTCCAGTGTTGACAAACATAAAGAAGAGGTTCCACACTGTTGACCAATGTAAAGAAGAGGTTCCACAGTGTTGACAAACATAAAGAAGAGGTTCCACACTGTTGACCAATGTAAAGAAGAGGTTCCACAATGTTGACCAATATAAAGAAGAGGTTCCACAGTGTTGACAAACGTAAAGAAGAGGTTCCACAGTGTTGACAAACGTAAAGAAGTGGTTCCACAGTGTTGACAAACGTAAAGAAGAGGTTCCACAGTGTTGACAAACATAAAGAAGCGGTTCCACAGTGTTGACAAACGTAAAGAAGAGGTTCCACAGTGTTGACAAATGTAAAGAAGTGGTTCCACAGTGTTGACAAATGTAAAGAAGAGGTTCTACAGTGTTGACAAACATAAAGAAGAGGTTCCACAGTGTTGACAAACGTAAAGAAGAGGTTCAACAGTGTTGACAAACGTAAAGAAGTGGTTCCACAGTGTTGACAAATGTAAAGAAGAGGTTCTACAGTGTTGACAAACGTAAAGAAGAGGTTCCACAGTGTTGACAAACGTAAAGAAGAGGTTCCACAGTGTTGACAAACGTAAAGAAGCGGTTCAACAGTGTTGACAAACGTAAAGAAGAGGTTCCACAGTGTTGACAAACGTAAAGAAGAGGTTCCACAGTGTTGACAAATGTAAAGAAGTGGTTCCACAGTGTTGACAAATGTAAAGAAGAGGTTCTACAGTGTTGACAAACATAAAGAAGAGGTTCCACAGTGTTGACAAACGTAAAGAAGAGGTTCAACAGTGTTGACAAACGTAAAGAAGTGGTTCCACAGTGTTGACAAACGTAAAGAAGAGGTTCTACAGTGTTGACAAACATAAAGAAGAGGTTCCACAGTGTTGACAAACATAAAGAAGAGGTTCCACAGTGTTGCCAAACGTAAAGAAGCGGTTCAACAGTGTTGACAAACGTAAAGAAGAGGTTCCACAGTGTTGACAAACATAAAGAAGAGGTTCCACGGTGTTGACAAATGTAAAGAAAAGGTTCCACAGTGTTGACAAACGTAAAGAAAAGGTTCTACAGTGTTGACAAACATAAAGAAGAGGTTCCACAGTGTTGACAAACATAAAGAAGAGGTTCCACAGTGTTGACAAACGTAAAGAAGAGGTTCAACAGTGTTGACAAACGTAAAGAAGTGGTTCCATAGTGTTGACAAACGTAAAGAAGAGGTTCCACAGTGTTGACAAATGTAAAGAAGAGGTTCCACAGTGTTGACAAACGTAAAGAAGAGGTTCCACAGTGTTGACAAACGTAAAGAAAAGGTTCCACAGTGTTGACAAATGTAAAGAAGAGGTTCCACAGTGTTGACAAACGTAAAGAAAAGGTTCCACAGTGTTGACAAACGTAAAGAAGAGGTTCCACAGTGTTGACAAACGTAAAGAAGTGGTTCCACAGTGTTGACAAATGTAAAGAAGAGGTTCTACAGTGTTGACAAACATAAAGAAGAGGTTCCACAGTGTTGACAAACGTAAAGAAGAGGTTCAACAGTGTTGACAAACATAAAGAAGAGGTTCCACAGTGTTGACAAACATAAAGAAGAGGTTCCAGTGTTGACAAACGTAAAGAAAAGGTTCCACAGTGTTGACAAACGTAAAGAAGAGGTTCCACAGTGTTGACAAACATAAAGAAGAGGTTCCACAGTGTTCACAAACGTAAAGAAGTGGTTCCACAGTGTTGACAAACGTAAAGAAGAGGTTCTACAGTGTTGACAAACGTAAAGAAGAGGTTCCACAGTGTTGACAAACATAAAGAAGAGGTTCCACAGT
This sequence comes from Ophthalmolycus amberensis, assembly GCA_024529925.1. NCBI lineage: Eukaryota > Metazoa > Chordata > Actinopteri > Perciformes > Zoarcidae > Ophthalmolycus > Ophthalmolycus amberensis. The sequence goes on from JAFEUB010001792.1 coordinate 422,187, forward strand.
GTTGACAAATGTAAAGAAAAGGTTCCACAGTGTTGACAAACGTAAAGAAGAGGTTCCACAGTGTTGACCAACGTAAAGAGCAGGTTCCACACTGTTGACCAATGTAAAGAAGAGATTCCAGTGTTGACAAACATAGAGAAGATGTTCCACACTGTTGACCAATGTAAAGAAGAGGTTCCACAGTGTTGACAAACATAAAGAAGAGGTTCCACACTGTTGACCAACATAAAGAGCAGGTTCCACACTGTTGACCAATGTAAAGAAGAGGTTCCACAGTGTTGACAAATGTAAAGAAGAGGTTCCAGTGTTGACAAACATAAAGAAGAGGTTCCACACTGTTGACCAATGTAAAGAAGAGGTTCCACAGTGTTGACAAACATAAAGAAGAGGTTCCACACTGTTGACCAATGTAAAGAAGAGGTTCCACACTGTTGAACAATGTAAAGAAGAGGTTCCACAGTGTTGACAAACGTAAAGAAGAGGTTCCACAGTGTTGACAAACGTAAAGAAGTGGTTCCACAGTGTTGACAAACGTAAAGAAGAGGTTCCACAGTGTTGACAAACATAAAGAAGAGGTTCCACAGTGTTGACAAATGTAAAGAAGTGGTTCCACAGTGTTGACAAACGTAAAGAAGAGGTTCAACAGTGTTGACAAACGTAAAGAAGTGGTTCCACAGTGTTGACAAATGTAAAGAAGAGGTTCTACAGTGTTGACAAACATAAAGAAGAGGTTCCACAGTGTTGACAAACATAAAGAAGAGGTTCCACAGTGTTGACAAACGTAAAGAAGCGGTTCAACAGTGTTGACAAACGTAAAGAAGAGGTTCCACAGTGTTGACAAACGTAAAGAAGAGGTTCCACAGTGTTGACAAATGTAAAGAAGTGGTTCCACAGTGTTGACAAATGTAAAGAAGAGGTTCCACAGTGTTGACAAACATAAAGAAGAGGTTCCACAGTGTTGACAAACGTAAAGAAGAGGTTCAACAGTGTTGACAAACGTAAAGAAGTGGTTCCATAGTGTTGACAAACGTAAAGAAGAGGTTCCACAGTGTTGACAAATGTAAAGAAGAGGTTCCACAGTGTTGACAAACGTAAAGAAGAGGTTCCACAGTGTTGACAAACGTAAAGAAAAGGTTCCACAGTGTTGACAAATGTAAAGAAGAGGTTCCACAGTGTTGACAAACGTAAAGAAAAGGTTCCACAGTGTTGACAAACGTAAAGAAGAGGTTCCACAGTGTTGACAAACGTAAAGAAGTGGTTCCACAGTGTTGACAAATGTAAAGAAGAGGTTCTACAGTGTTGACAAACATAAAGAAGAGGTTCCACAGTGTTGACAAACGTAAAGAAGAGGTTCAACAGTGTTGACAAACATAAAGAAGAGGTTCCACAGTGTTGACAAACATAAAGAAGAGGTTCCAGTGTTGACAAACGTAAAGAAAAGGTTCCACAGTGTTGACAAACGTAAAGAAGAGGTTCCACAGTGTTGACAAACATAAAGAAGAGGTTCCACAGTGTTCACAAACGTAAAGAAGTGGTTCCACAGTGTTGACAAACGTAAAGAAGAGGTTCTACAGTGTTGACAAACGTAAAGAAGAGGTTCCACAGTGTTGACAAACATAAAGAAGAGGTTCCACAGTGTTGACAAATGTAAAGAAAAGGTTCCACAGTGTTGACAAACGTAAAGAAGAGGTTCCACAGTGTTGACAAACGTAAAGAAGAGGTTCCACAGTGTTGACCAACGTAAAGAGCAGATTCCACACTGTTGACCAATGTAAAGAAGAGATTCCAGTGTTGACAAACATAGAGAAGATGTTCCACACTGTTGACCAATGTAAAGAAGAGGTTCCACAGTGTTGACAAACATAAAGAAGAGGTTCCACACTGTTGACCAACATAAAGAGCAGGTTCCACACTGTTGACCAATGTAAAGAAGAGGTTCCACAGTGTTGACAAACGTAAAGAAGAGGTTCCAGTGTTGACAAACATAAAGAAGAGGTTCCACACTGTTGACCAATGTAAAGAAGAGGTTCCACAGTGTTGACAAACATAAAGAAGAGGTTCCACACTGTTGACCAATGTAAAGAAGAGGTTCCACACTGTTGAACAATGTAAAGAAGAGGTTCCACAGTGTTGACAAACGTAAAGAAGAGGTTCCACAGTGTTGACAAACGTAAAGAAGTGGTTCCACAGTGTTGACAAACGTAAAGAAGAGGTTCCACAGTGTTGACAAACATAAAGAAGAGGTTCCACAGTGTTGACAAATGTAAAGAAGTGGTTCCACAGTGTTGACAAACGTAAAGAAGAGGTTCAACAGTGTTGACAAATGTAAAGAAGTGGTTCCACAGTGTTGACAAATGTAAAGAAGAGGTTCTACAGTGTTGACAAACATAAAGAAGAGGTTCCACAGTGTTGACAAACATAAAGAAGAGGTTCCACAGTGTTGACAAACGTAAAGAAGCGGTTCAACAGTGTTGACAAACGTAAAGAAGAGGTTCCACAGTGTTGACAAACGTAAAGAAGAGGTTCCACAGTGTTGACAAATGTAAAGAAGTGGTTCCACAGTGTTGACAAATGTAAAGAAGAGGTTCTACAGTGTTGACAAACATAAAGAAGAGGTTCCACAGTGTTGACAAACGTAAAGAAGAGGTTCAACAGTGTTGACAAACGTAAAGAAGTGGTTCCACAGTGTTGACAAACGTAAAGAAGAGGTTCTACAGTGTTGACAAACATAAAGAAGAGGTTCCACAGTGTTGACAAACATAAAGAAGAGGTTCCACAGTGTTGACAAACGTAAAGAAGCGGTTCAACAGTGTTGACAAACGTAAAGAAGAGGTTCCACAGTGTTGACAAACATAAAGAAGAGGTTCCACGGTGTTGACAAATGTAAAGAAAAGGTTCCACAGTGTTGACAAACGTAAAGAAAAGGTTCTACAGTGTTGACAAACATAAAGAAGAGGTTCCACAGTGTTGACAAACATAAAGAAGAGGTTCCACAGTGTTGACAAACGTAAAGAAGAGGTTCAACAGTGTTGACAAACGTAAAGAAGTGGTTCCATAGTGTTGACAAACATAAAGAAGAGGTTCCACAGTGTTGACAAATGTAAAGAAGAGGTTCCACAGTGTTGACAAACATAAAGTAATAGGTTCCACAGTGTTGACAAACGTAAAGAAAAGGTTCCACAGTGTTGACAAACGTAAAGAAGAGGTTCCACAGTGTTGACAAACGTAAAGAAAAGGTTCCACAGTGTTGACAAACGTAAAGAAGAGGTTCCACAGTGTTGACAAACGTAAAGAAGTGGTTCCACAGTGTTGACAAATGTAAAGAAGAGGTTCTACAGTGTTGACAAACATAAAGAAGAGGTTCCACAGTGTTGACAAACGTAAAGAAGAGGTTCAACAGTGTTGACAAACATAAAGAAGAGGTTCCACAGTGTTGACAAACATAAAGAAGAGGTTCCAGTGTTGACAAACGTAAAGAAAAGGTTCCACAGTGTTGACAAACGTAAAGAAGAGGTTCCACAGTGTTGACAAACATAAAGAAGAGGTTCCACAGTGTTCACAAACGTAAAGAAGTGGTTCCACAGTGTTGACAAACGTAAAGAAGAGGTTCTACAGTGTTGACAAACATAAAGAAGAGGTTCCACAGTGTTGACAAACATAAAGAAGAGGTTCCACAGTGTTGACAAATGTAAAGAAAAGGTTCCACAGTGTTGACAAACGTAAAGAAGAGGTTCCACAGTGTTGACAAACGTAAAGAAGAGGTTCCACAGTGTTGACCAACGTAAAGAGCAGGTTCCACACTGTTGACCAATGTAAAGAAGAGATTCCAGTGTTGACAAACATAGAGAAGATGTTCCACACTGTTGACCAATGTAAAGAAGAGGTTCCACAGTGTTGACAAACATAAAGAAGAGGTTCCACAGTGTTGACAAATGTAAAGAAAAGGTTCCACAGTGTTGACAAACGTAAAGAAGAGGTTCCACAGTGTTGACAAACGTAAAGAAGAGGTTCCACAGTGTTGACCAACGTAAAGAGCAGGTTCCACACTGTTGACCAATGTAAAGAAGAGATTCCAGTGTTGACAAACATAGAGAAGATGTTCCACACTGTTGACCAATGTAAAGAAGAGGTTCCACAGTGTTGACAAACATAAAGAAGAGGTTCCACACTGTTGACCAACATAAAGAGCAGGTTCCACACTGTTGACCAATGTAAAGAAGAGGTTCCACAGTGTTGACAAACGTAAAGAAGAGGTTCCAGTGTTGACAAACATAAAGAAGAGGTTCCACACTGTTGACCAATGTAAAGAAGAGGTTCCACAGTGTTGACAAACATAAAGAAGAGGTTCCACACTGTTGACCAATGTAAAGAAGAGGTTCCACACTGTTGAACAATGTAAAGAAGAGGTTCCACAGTGTTGACAAACGTAAAGAAGAGGTTCCACAGTGTTGACAAATGTAAAGAAGTGGTTCCACAGTGTTGACAAACGTAAAGAAGAGGTTCCACAGTGTTGACAAACATAAAGAAGAGGTTCCACAGTGTTGACAAATGTAAAGAAGTGGTTCCACAGTGTTGACAAACGTAAAGAAGAGGTTCCACAGTGTTGACAAACATAAAGAAGAGGTTCCACAGTGTTGACCAACGTAAAGAGCAGGTTCCACACTGTTGACCAATGTAAAGAAGAGATTCCAGTGTTGACAAACATAGAGAAGATGTTCCACACTGTTGACCAATGTAAAGAAGAGGTTCCACAGTGTTGACAAACATAAAGAAGAGGTTCCACAGTGTTGACAAATGTAAAGAAAAGGTTCCACAGTGTTGACAAACGTAAAGAAGAGGTTCCACAGTGTTGACAAACGTAAAGAAGAGGTTCCACAGTGTTGACCAACGTAAAGAGCAGGTTCCACACTGTTGACCAATGTAAAGAAGAGGTTCCACAGTGTTGACAAACGTAAAGAAGAGGTTCCAGTGTTGACAAACATAAAGAAGAGGTTCCACACTGTTGACCAATGTAAAGAAGAGGTTCCACAGTGTTGACAAACGTAAAGAAGAGGTTCCAGTGTTGACAAACATAAAGAAGAGGTTCCACACTGTTGACCAATGTAAAGAAGAGGTTCCACAGTGTTGACAAACATAAAGAAGAGGTTCCACACTGTTGACCAATGTAAAGAAGAGGTTCCACACTGTTGAACAATGTAAAGAAGAGGTTCCACAGTGTTGACAAACGTAAAGAAGAGGTTCCAGTGTTGACAAACATAAAGAAGAGGTTCCACACTGTTGACCAATGTAAAGAAGAGGTTCCACAGTGTTGACAAACATAAAGAAGAGGTTCCACACTGTTGACCAATGTAAAGAAGAGGTTCCACACTGTTGAACAATGTAAAGAAGAGGTTCCACAGTGTTGACAAACGTAAAGAAGAGGTTCCACAGTGTTGACAAACGTAAAGAAGTGGTTCCACAGTGTTGACAAACGTAAAGAAGAGGTTCCACAGTGTTGACAAACATAAAGAAGAGGTTCCACAGTGTTGACAAATGTAAAGAAGTGGTTCCACAGTGTTGACAAACGTAAAGAAGAGGTTCTACAGTGTTGACAAACATAAAGAAGAGGTTCCACAGTGTTGACAAACGTAAAGAAGAGGTTCAACAGTGTTGACAAACGTAAAGAAGTGGTTCCATAGTGTTGACAAACATAAAGAAGAGGTTCCACAGTGTTGACAAATGTAAAGAAGAGGTTCCACAGTGTTGACAAACGTAAAGAAGAGGTTCCACAGTGTTGACAAACGTAAAGAAAAGGTTCCACAGTGTTGACAAACGTAAAGAAGAGGTTCCACAGTGTTGACAAACGTAAAGAAAAGGTTCCACAGTGTTGACAAACGTAAAGAAGAGGTTCCACAGTGTTGACAAACGTAAAGAAGTGGTTCCACAGTGTTGACAAATGTAAAGAAGAGGTTCTACAGTGTTGACAAACATAAAGAAGAGGTTCCACAGTGTTGACAAACGTAAAGAAGAGGTTCAACAGTGTTGACAAACATAAAGAAGAGGTTCCACAGTGTTGACAAACATAAAGAAGAGGTTCCAGTGTTGACAAACGTAAAGAAAAGGTTCCACAGTGTTGACAAACGTAAAGAAGAGGTTCCACAGTGTTGACAAACATAAAGAAGAGGTTCCACAGTGTTCACAAACGTAAAGAAGTGGTTCCACAGTGTTGACAAACGTAAAGAAGAGGTTCTACAGTGTTGACAAACATAAAGAAGAGGTTCCACAGTGTTGACAAACATAAAGAAGAGGTTCCACAGTGTTGACAAATGTAAAGAAAAGGTTCCACAGTGTTGACAAACGTAAAGAAGAGGTTCCACAGTGTTGACAAACGTAAAGAAGAGGTTCCACAGTGTTGACCAACGTAAAGAGCAGGTTCCACACTGTTGACCAATGTAAAGAAGAGATTCCAGTGTTGACAAACATAGAGAAGATGTTCCACACTGTTGACCAATGTAAAGAAGAGGTTCCACAGTGTTGACAAACATAAAGAAGAGGTTCCACAGTGTTGACAAATGTAAAGAAAAGGTTCCACAGTGTTGACAAACGTAAAGAAGAGGTTCCACAGTGTTGACAAACGTAAAGAAGAGGTTCCACAGTGTTGACCAACGTAAAGAGCAGGTTCCACACTGTTGACCAATGTAAAGAAGAGATTCCAGTGTTGACAAACATAGAGAAGATGTTCCACACTGTTGACCAATGTAAAGAAGAGGTTCCACAGTGTTGACAAACATAAAGAAGAGGTTCCACACTGTTGACCAACATAAAGAGCAGGTTCCACACTGTTGACCAATGTAAAGAAGAGGTTCCACAGTGTTGACAAACGTAAAGAAGAGGTTCCAGTGTTGACAAACATAAAGAAGAGGTTCCACACTGTTGACCAATGTAAAGAAGAGGTTCCACAGTGTTGACAAACATAAAGAAGAGGTTCCACACTGTTGACCAATGTAAAGAAGAGGTTCCACACTGTTGAACAATGTAAAGAAGAGGTTCCACAGTGTTGACAAACGTAAAGAAGAGGTTCCACAGTGTTGACAAACGTAAAGAAGTGGTTCCACAGTGTTGACAAACGTAAAGAAGAGGTTCCACAGTGTTGACAAACATAAAGAAGAGGTTCCACAGTGTTGACAAATGTAAAGAAGTGGTTCCACAGTGTTGACAAACGTAAAGAAGAGGTTCTACAGTGTTGACAAACATAAAGAAGAGGTTCCACAGTGTTGACAAACATAAAGAAGAGGTTCCACAGTGTTGACAAATGTAAAGAAAAGGTTCCACAGTGTTGACAAACTTAAAGAAGAGGTTCCACAGTGTTGACAAACGTAAAGAAGAGGTTCCACAGTGTTGACCAACGTAAAGAGCAGGTTCCACACTGTTGACCAATGTAAAGAAGAGATTCCAGTGTTGACAAACATAGAGAAGATGTTCCACACTGTTGACCAATGTAAAGAAGAGGTTCCACAGTGTTGACAAACATAAAGAAGAGGTTCCACAGTGTTGACAAATGTAAAGAAAAGGTTCCACAGTGTTGACAAACGTAAAGAAGAGGTTCCACAGTGTTGACAAACGTAAAGAAGAGGTTCCACAGTGTTGACCAACGTAAAGAGCAGGTTCCACACTGTTGACCAATGTAAAGAAGAGATTCCAGTGTTGACAAACATAGAGAAGATGTTCCACACTGTTGACCAATGTAAAGAAGAGGTTCCACAGTGTTGACAAACATAAAGAAGAGGTTCCACACTGTTGACCAACATAAAGAGCAGGTTCCACACTGTTGACCAATGTAAAGAAGAGGTTCCACAGTGTTGACAAACGTAAAGAAGAGGTTCCAGTGTTGACAAACATAAAGAAGAGGTTCCACACTGTTGACCAATGTAAAGAAGAGGTTCCACAGTGTTGACAAACGTAAAGAAGAGGTTCCACAGTGTTGACAAACGTAAAGAAGTGGTTCCACAGTGTTGACAAACGTAAAGAAGAGGTTCCACAGTGTTGACAAACATAAAGAAGAGGTTCCACAGTGTTGACAAATGTAAAGAAGTGGTTCCACAGTGTTGACAAACGTAAAGGAGAGGTTCTACAGTGTTGACAAACATAAAGAAGAGGTTCCACAGTGTTGACAAACGTAAAGAAGAGGTTCAACAGTGTTGACAAACGTAAAGAAGTGGTTCCACAGTGTTGACAAACGTAAAGAAGAGGTTCTACAGTGTTGACAAACATAAAGAAGAGGTTCCACAGTGTTGACAAACATAAAGAAGAGGTTCCACAGTGTTGCCAAACGTAAAGAAGCGGTTCAACAGTGTTGACAAACGTAAAGAAGAGGTTCCACAGTGTTGACAAACATAAAGAAGAGGTTCCACGGTGTTGACAAATGTAAAGAAAAGGTTCCACAGTGTTGACAAACGTAAAGAAAAGGTTCTACAGTGTTGACAAACATAAAGAAGAGGTTCCACAGTGTTGACAAACATAAAGAAGAGGTTCCACAGTGTTGACAAACGTAAAGAAGAGGTTCAACAGTGTTGACAAACGTAAAGAAGTGGTTCCATAGTGTTGACAAACATAAAGAAGAGGTTCCACAGTGTTGACAAATGTAAAGAAGAGGTTCCACAGTGTTGACAAACGTAAAGAAGAGGTTCCACAGTGTTGACAAACGTAAAGAAAAGGTTCCACAGTGTTGACAAACGTAAAGAAGAGGTTCCACAGTGTTGACAAACGTAAAGAAAAGGTTCCACAGTGTTGACAAATGTAAAGAAGAGGTTCCACAGTGTTGACAAACGTAAAGAAGTGGTTCCACAGTGTTGACAAATGTAAAGAAGAGGTTCTACAGTGTTGACAAACATAAAGAAGAGGTTCCACAGTGTTGACAAACGTAAAGAAGAGGTTCAACAGTGTTGACAAACATAAAGAAGAGGTTCCACAGTGTTGACAAACATAAAGAAGAGGTTCCAGTGTTGACAAACGTAAAGAAAAGGTTCCACAGTGTTGACAAACGTAAAGAAGAGGTTCCACAGTGTTGACAAACATAAAGAAGAGGTTCCACAGTGTTCACAAACGTAAAGAAGTGGTTCCACAGTGTTGACAAACGTAAAGAAGAGGTTCTACAGTGTTGACAAACATAAAGAAGAGGTTCCACAGTGTTGACAAACATAAAGAAGAGGTTCCACAGTGTTGACAAATGTAAAGAAAAGGTTCCACAGTGTTGACAAACGTAAAGAAGAGGTTCCACAGTGTTGACAAACGTAAAGAAGAGGTTCCACAGTGTTGACCAACGTAAAGAGCAGGTTCCACACTGTTGACCAATGTAAAGAAGAGATTCCAGTGTTGACAAACATAGAGAAGATGTTCCACACTGTTGACCAATGTAAAGAAGAGGTTCCACAGTGTTGACAAACATAAAGAAGAGGTTCCACACTGTTGACCAACATAAAGAGCAGGTTCCACACTGTTGACCAATGTAAAGAAGAGGTTCCACAGTGTTGACAAACGTAAAGAAGAGGTTCCAGTGTTGACAAACATAAAGAAGAGGTTCCACACTGTTGACCAATGTAAAGAAGAGGTTCCACAGTGTTGACAAACATAAAGAAGAGGTTCCACACTGTTGACCAATGTAAAGAAGAGGTTCCACACTGTTGAACAATGTAAAGAAGAGGTTCCACAGTGTTGACAAACGTAAAGAAGAGGTTCCACAGTGTTGACAAACGTAAAGAAGTGGTTCCATAGTGTTGACAAACGTAAAGAAGAGGTTCCACAGTGTTGACAAACATAAAGAAGAGGTTCCACAGTGTTGACAAATGTAAAGAAGTGGTTCCACAGTGTTGACAAATGTAAAGAAAAGGTTCCACAGTGTTGACAAACGTAAAGAAGAGGTTCCACAGTGTTGACAAACGTAAAGAAGAGGTTCCACAGTGTTGACCAACGTAAAGAGCAGGTTCCACACTGTTGACCAATGTAAAGAAGAGATTCCAGTGTTGACAAACATAGAGAAGATGTTCCACACTGTTGACCAATGTAAAGAAGAGGTTCCACAGTGTTGACAAACATAAAGAAGAGGTTCCACAGTGTTGACAAATGTAAAGAAAAGGTTCCACAGTGTTGACAAACGTAAAGAAGAGGTTCCACAGTGTTGACAAACGTAAAGAAGAGGTTCCACAGTGTTGACCAACGTAAAGAGCAGGTTCCACACTGTTGACCAATGTAAAGAAGAGATTCCAGTGTTGACAAACATAGAGAAGATGTTCCACACTGTTGACCAATGTAAAGAAGAGGTTCCACAGTGTTGACAAACATAAAGAAGAGGTTCCACACTGTTGACCAACATAAAGAGCAGGTTCCACACTGTTGACCAATGTAAAGAAGAGGTTCCACAGTGTTGACAAACGTAAAGAAGAGGTTCCAGTGTTGACAAACATAAAGAAGAGGTTCCACACTGTTGACCAATGTAAAGAAGAGGTTCCACAGTGTTGACAAACATAAAGAAGAGGTTCCACACTGTTGACCAATGTAAAGAAGAGGTTCCACACTGTTGAACAATGTAAAGAAGAGGTTCCACAGTGTTGACAAACGTAAAGAAGAGGTTCCACAGTGTTGACAAACGTAAAGAAGTGGTTCCACAGTGTTGACAAACGTAAAGAAGAGGTTCCACAGTGTTGACAAACGTAAAGAAAAGGTTCCACAGTGTTGACAAATGTAAAGAAGAGGTTCCACAGTGTTGACAAACGTAAAGAAGTGGTTCCACAGTGTTGACAAATGTAAAGAAGAGGTTCTACAGTGTTGACAAACATAAAGAAGAGGTTCCACAGTGTTGACAAACGTAAAGAAGAGGTTCAACAGTGTTGACAAACATAAAGAAGAGGTTCCACAGTGTTGACAAACATAAAGAAGAGGTTCCAGTGTTGACAAACGTAAAGAAAAGGTTCCACAGTGTTGACAAACGTAAAGAAGAGGTTCCACAGTGTTGACAAACATAAAGAAGAGGTTCCACAGTGTTCACAAACGTAAAGAAGTGGTTCCACAGTGTTGACAAACGTAAAGAAGAGGTTCTACAGTGTTGACAAACATAAAGAAGAGGTTCCACAGTGTTGACAAACATAAAGAAGAGGTTCCACAGTGTTGACAAATGTAAAGAAAAGGTTCCACAGTGTTGACAAACGTAAAGAAGAGGTTCCACAGTGTTGACAAACGTAAAGAAGAGGTTCCACAGTGTTGACCAACGTAAAGAGCAGGTTCCACACTGTTGACCAATGTAAAGAAGAGATTCCAGTGTTGACAAACATAGAGAAGATGTTCCACACTGTTGACCAATGTAAAGAAGAGGTTCCACAGTGTTGACAAACATAAAGAAGAGGTTCCACAGTGTTGACAAATGTAAAGAAAAGGTTCCACAGTGTTGACAAACGTAAAGAAGAGGTTCCACAGTGTTGACAAACGTAAAGAAGAGGTTCCACAGTGTTGACCAACGTAAAGAGCAGGTTCCACACTGTTGACCAATGTAAAGAAGAGATTCCAGTGTTGACAAACATAGAGAAGATGTTCCACACTGTTGACCAATGTAAAGAAGAGGTTCCACAGTGTTGACAAACATAAAGAAGAGGTTCCACACTGTTGACCAACATAAAGAGCAGGTTCCACACTGTTGACCAATGTAAAGAAGAGGTTCCACAGTGTTGACAAACGTAAAGAAGAGGTTCCAGTGTTGACAAACATAAAGAAGAGGTTCCACACTGTTGACCAATGTAAAGAAGAGGTTCCACACTGTTGACAAACATAAAGAAGAGGTTCCACACTGTTGACCAATGTAAAGAAGAGGTTCCACACTGTTGAACAATGTAAAGAAGAGGTTCCACAGTGTTGACAAACGTAAAGAAGAGGTTCCACAGTGTTGACAAACGTAAAGAAGTGGTTCCACAGTGTTGACAAACGTAAAGAAGAGGTTCCACAGTGTTGACAAACATAAAGAAGAGGTTCCACAGTGTTGACAAATGTAAAGAAGTGGTTCCACAGTGTTGACAAACGTAAAGAAGAGGTTCTACAGTGTTGACAAACATAAAGAAGAGGTTCCACAGTGTTGACAAACATAAAGAAGAGGTTCCACAGTGTTGACAAATGTAAAGAAAAGGTTCCACAGTGTTGACAAACGTAAAGAAGAGGTTCCACAGTGTTGACAAACGTAAAGAAGAGGTTCCACAGTGTTGACCAACGTAAAGAGCAGGTTCCACACTGTTGACCAATGTAAAGAAGAGATTCCAGTGTTGACAAACATAGAGAAGATGTTCCACACTGTTGACCAATGTAAAGAAGAGGTTCCACAGTGTTGACAAACATAAAGAAGAGGTTCCACAGTGTTGACAAATGTAAAGAAAAGGTTCCACAGTGTTGACAAACGTAAAGAAGAGGTTCCACAGTGTTGACAAACGTAAAGAAGAGGTTCCACAGTGTTGACCAACGTAAAGAGCAGGTTCCACACTGTTGACCAATGTAAAGAAGAGATTCCAGTGTTGACAAACATAGAGAAGATGTTCCACACTGTTGACCAATGTAAAGAAGAGGTTCCACAGTGTTGACAAACATAAAGAAGAGGTTCCACACTGTTGACCAACATAAAGAGCAGGTTCCACACTGTTGACCAATGTAAAGAAGAGGTTCCACAGTGTTGACAAACGTAAAGAAGAGGTTCCAGTGTTGACAAACATAAAGAAGAGGTTCCACACTGTTGACCAATGTAAAGAAGAGGTTCCACAGTGTTGACAAACGTAAAGAAGAGGTTCCACAGTGTTGACAAACGTAAAGAAGTGGTTCCACAGTGTTGACAAACGTAAAGAAGAGGTTCCACAGTGTTGACAAACATAAAGAAGAGGTTCCACAGTGTTGACAAATGTAAAGAAGTGGTTCCACAGTGTTGACAAACGTAAAGAAGAGGTTCTACAGTGTTGACAAACATAAAGAAGAGGTTCCACAGTGTTGACAAACGTAAAGAAGAGGTTCAACAGTGTTGACAAACGTAAAGAAGTGGTTCCACAGTGTTGACAAACGTAAAGAAGAGGTTCTACAGTGTTGACAAACATAAAGAAGAGGTTCCACAGTGTTGACAAACATAAAGAAGAGGTTCCACAGTGTTGCCAAACGTAAAGAAGCGGTTCAACAGTGTTGACAAACGTAAAGAAGAGGTTCCACAGTGTTGACAAACATAAAGAAGAGGTTCCACGGTGTTGACAAATGTAAAGAAAAGGTTCCACAGTGTTGACAAACGTAAAGAAAAGGTTCTACAGTGTTGACAAACATAAAGAAGAGGTTCCACAGTGTTGACAAACATAAAGAAGAGGTTCCACAGTGTTGACAAACGTAAAGAAGAGGTTCAACAGTGTTGACAAACGTAAAGAAGTGGTTCCATAGTGTTGACAAACATAAAGAAGAGGTTCCACAGTGTTGACAAATGTAAAGAAGAGGTTCCACAGTGTTGACAAACGTAAAGAAGAGGTTCCACAGTGTTGACAAACGTAAAGAAAAGGTTCCACAGTGTTGACAAACGTAAAGAAGAGGTTCCACAGTGTTGACAAACGTAAAGAAAAGGTTCCACAGTGTTGACAAACGTAAAGAAGAGGTTCCACAGTGTTGACAAATGTAAAGAAGTGGTTCCACAGTGTTGACAAATGTAAAGAAGAGGTTCTACAGTGTTGACAAACATAAAGAAGAGGTTCCACAGTGTTGACAAACGTAAAGAAGAGGTTCAACAGTGTTGACAAACATAAAGAAGAGGTTCCACAGTGTTGACAAACATAAAGAAGAGGTTCCAGTGTTGACAAACGTAAAGAAAAGGTTCCACAGTGTTGACAAACGTAAAGAAGAGGTTCCACAGTGTTGACAAACATAAAGAAGAGGTTCCACAGTGTTCACAAACGTAAAGAAGTGGTTCCACAGTGTTGACAAACGTAAAGAAGAGGTTCTACAGTGTTGACAAACATAAAGAAGAGGTTCCACAGTGTTGACCAATGTAAAGAAGAGGTTCCACAGTGTTGACAAACGTAAAGAAGAGGTTCCACAGTGTTGACAAACGTAAAGAAGAGGTTCCACAGTGTTGACCAACGTAAAGAGCAGGTTCCACACTGTTGACCAATGTAAAGAAGAGATTCCAGTGTTGACAAACATAGAGAAGATGTTCCACACTGTTGACCAATGTAAAGAAGAGGTTCCACAGTGTTGACAAACATAAAGAAGAGGTTCCACACTGTTGACCAACATAAAGAGCAGGTTCCACACTGTTGACCAATGTAAAGAAGAGGTTCCACAGTGTTGACAAACGTAAAGAAGAGGTTCCAGTGTTGACAAACATAAAGAAGAGGTTCCACACTGTTGACCAATGTAAAGAAGAGGTTCCACAGTGTTGACAAACATAAAGAAGAGGTTCCACACTGTTGACCAATGTAAAGAAGAGGTTCCACACTGTTGAACAATGTAAAGAAGAGGTTCCACAGTGTTGACAAATGTAAAGAAGAGGTTCCACAGTGTTGACAAACGTAAAGAAGTGGTTCCACAGTGTTGACAAACGTAAAGAAGAGGTTCCACAGTGTTGACAAACATAAAGAAGAGGTTCCACAGTGTTGACAAATGTAAAGAAGTGGTTCCACAGTGTTGACAAACGTAAAGAAGAGGTTCTACAGTGTTGACAAACATAAAGAAGAGGTTCCACAGTGTTGACAAACATAAAGAAGAGGTTCCACAGTGTTGACAAATGTAAAGAAAAGGTTCCACAGTGTTGACAAACGTAAAGAAGAGGTTCCACAGTGTTGACAAACGTAAAGAAGAGGTTCCACAGTGTTGACCAACGTAAAGAGCAGGTTCCACACTGTTGACCAATGTAAAGAAGAGATTCCAGTGTTGACAAACATAGAGAAGATGTTCCACACTGTTGACCAATGTAAAGAAGAGGTTCCACAGTGTTGACAAACATAAAGAAGAGGTTCCACAGTGTTGACAAATGTAAAGAAAAGGTTCCACAGTGTTGACAAACGTAAAGAAGAGGTTCCACAGTGTTGACAAACGTAAAGAAGAGGTTCCACAGTGTTGACCAACGTAAAGAGCAGGTTCCACACTGTTGACCAATGTAAAGAAGAGATTCCAGTGTTGACAAACATAGAGAAGATGTTCCACACTGTTGACCAATGTAAAGAAGAGGTTCCACAGTGTTGACAAACATAAAGAAGAGGTTCCACACTGTTGACCAACATAAAGAGCAGGTTCCACACTGTTGACCAATGTAAAGAAGAGGTTCCACAGTGTTGACAAACGTAAAGAAGAGGTTCCAGTGTTGACAAACATAAAGAAGAGGTTCCACACTGTTGACCAATGTAAAGAAGAGGTTCCACAGTGTTGACAAACATAAAGAAGAGGTTCCACACTGTTGACCAATGTAAAGAAGAGGTTCCACACTGTTGAACAATGTAAAGAAGAGGTTCCACAGTGTTGACAAACGTAAAGAAGAGGTTCCACAGTGTTGACAAACGTAAAGAAGTGGTTCCACAGTGTTGACAAACGTAAAGAAGAGGTTCCACAGTGTTGACAAACATAAAGAAGAGGTTCCACAGTGTTGACAAATGTAAAGAAGTGGTTCCACAGTGTTGACAAACGTAAAGAAGAGGTTCAACAGTGTTGACAAACGTAAAGAAGTGGTTCCACAGTGTTGACAAATGTAAAGAAGAGGTTCTACAGTGTTGACAAACATAAAGAAGAGGTTCCACAGTGTTGACAAACATAAAGAAGAGGTTCCACAGTGTTGACAAACGTAAAGAAGCGGTTCAACAGTGTTGACAAACGTAAAGAAGAGGTTCCACAGTGTTGACAAACGTAAAGAAGAGGTTCCACAGTGTTGACAAATGTAAAGAAGTGGTTCCACAGTGTTGACAAATGTAAAGAAGAGGTTCTACAGTGTTGACAAACATAAAGAAGAGGTTCCACAGTGTTGACAAACGTAAAGAAGAGGTTCAACAGTGTTGACAAACGTAAAGAAGTGGTTCCACAGTGTTGACAAACGTAAAGAAGAGGTTCTACAGTGTTGACAAACATAAAGAAGAGGTTCCACAGTGTTGACAAACATAAAGAAGAGGTTCCACAGTGTTGCCAAACGTAAAGAAGCGGTTCAACAGTGTTGACAAACGTAAAGAAGAGGTTCCACAGTGTTGACAAACATAAAGAAGAGGTTCCACGGTGTTGACAAATGTAAAGAAAAGGTTCCACAGTGTTGACAAACGTAAAGAAAAGGTTCTACAGTGTTGACAAACATAAAGAAGAGGTTCCACAGTGTTGACAAACATAAAGAAGAGGTTCCACAGTGTTGACAAACGTAAAGAAGAGGTTCAACAGTGTTGACAAACGTAAAGAAGTGGTTCCATAGTGTTGACAAACATAAAGAAGAGGTTCCACAGTGTTGACAAATGTAAAGAAGAGGTTCCACAGTGTTGACAAACGTAAAGAAGAGGTTCCACAGTGTTGACAAACGTAAAGAAAAGGTTCCACAGTGTTGACAAACGTAAAGAAGAGGTTCCACAGTGTTGACAAACGTAAAGAAAAGGTTCCACAGTGTTGACAAACGTAAAGAAGAGGTTCCACAGTGTTGACAAACGTAAAGAAGTGGTTCCACAGTGTTGACAAATGTAAAGAAGAGGTTCTACAGTGTTGACAAACATAAAGAAGAGGTTCCACAGTGTTGACAAACGTAAAGAAGAGGTTCAACAGTGTTGACAAACATAAAGAAGAGGTTCCACAGTGTTGACAAACATAAAGAAGAGGTTCCAGTGTTGACAAATGTAAAGAAAAGGTTCCACAGTGTTGACAAACGTAAAGAAGAGGTTCCACAGTGTTGACAAACATAAAGAAGAGGTTCCACAGTGTTCACAAACGTAAAGAAGTGGTTCCACAGTGTTGACAAACGTAAAGAAGAGGTTCTACAGTGTTGACAAACATAAAGAAGAGGTTCCACAGTGTTGACAAACATAAAGAAGAGGTTCCACAGTGTTGACAAATGTAAAGAAAAGGTTCCACAGTGTTGACAAACGTAAAGAAGAGGTTCCACAGTGTTGACAAACGTAAAGAAGAGGTTCCACAGTGTTGACCAACGTAAAGAGCAGGTTCCACACTGTTGACCAATGTAAAGAAGAGATTCCAGTGTTGACAAACATAGAGAAGATGTTCCACACTGTTGACCAATGTAAAGAAGAGGTTCCACAGTGTTGACAAACATAAAGAAGAGGTTCCACAGTGTTGACAAATGTAAAGAAAAGGTTCCACAGTGTTGACAAACGTAAAGAAGAGGTTCCACAGTGTTGACAAACGTAAAGAAGAGGTTCCACAGTGTTGACCAACGTAAAGAGCAGGTTCCACACTGTTGACCAATGTAAAGAAGAGATTCCAGTGTTGACAAACATAGAGAAGATGTTCCACACTGTTGACCAATGTAAAGAAGAGGTTCCACAGTGTTGACAAACATAAAGAAGAGGTTCCACACTGTTGACCAACATAAAGAGCAGGTTCCACACTGTTGACCAATGTAAAGAAGAGGTTCCACAGTGTTGACAAACGTAAAGAAGAGGTTCCAGTGTTGACAAACATAAAGAAGAGGTTCCACACTGTTGACCAATGTAAAGAAGAGGTTCCACAGTGTTGACAAACATAAAGAAGAGGTTCCACACTGTTGACCAATGTAAAGAAGAGGTTCCACACTGTTGAACAATGTAAAGAAGAGGTTCCACAGTGTTGACAAACGTAAAGAAGAGGTTCCACAGTGTTGACAAACGTAAAGAAGAGGTTCCACAGTGTTGACAAACGTAAAGAAGTGGTTCCACAGTGTTGACAAACGTAAAGAAGAGGTTCCACAGTGTTGACAAACATAAAGAAGAGGTTCCACAGTGTTGACAAATGTAAAGAAGTGGTTCCACAGTGTTGACAAACGTAAAGAAGAGGTTCTACAGTGTTGACAAACATAAAGAAGAGGTTCCACAGTGTTGACAAACATAAAGAAGAGGTTCCACAGTGTTGACAAATGTAAAGAAAAGGTTCCACAGTGTTGACAAACGTAAAGAAGAGGTTCCACAGTGTTGACAAACGTAAAGAAGAGGTTCCACAGTGTTGACCAACGTAAAGAGCAGGTTCCACACTGTTGACCAATGTAAAGAAGAGATTCCAGTGTTGACAAACATAGAGAAGATGTTCCACACTGTTGACCAATGTAAAGAAGAGGTTCCACAGTGTTGACAAACATAAAGAAGAGGTTCCACAGTGTTGACAAATGTAAAGAAAAGGTTCCACAGTGTTGACAAACGTAAAGAAGAGGTTCCACAGTGTTGACAAACGTAAAGAAGAGGTTCCACAGTGTTGACCAACGTAAAGAGCAGGTTCCACACTGTTGACCAATGTAAAGAAGAGATTCCAGTGTTGACAAACATAGAGAAGATGTTCCACACTGTTGACCAATGTAAAGAAGAGGTTCCACAGTGTTGACAAACATAAAGAAGAGGTTCCACACTGTTGACCAACATAAAGAGCAGGTTCCACACTGTTGACCAATGTAAAGAAGAGGGTCCCACAGTGTTGACAAACGTAAAGAAGAGGTTCCAGTGTTGACAAACATAAAGAAGAGGTTCCACACTGTTGACCAATGTAAAGAAGAGGTTCCACAGTGTTGACAAACATAAAGAAGAGGTTCCACACTGTTGACCAATGTAAAAAAGAGGTTCCACACTGTTGAACAATGTAAAGAAGAGGTTCCACAGTGTTGACAAACGTAAAGAAGAGGTTCCACAGTGTTGACAAACGTAAAGAAGTGGTTCCACAGTGTTGACAAACGTAAAGAAGAGGTTCCACAGTGTTGACAAACATAAAGAAGAGGTTCCACAGTGTTGACAAATGTAAAGAAGTGGTTCCACAGTGTTGACAAACGTAAAGAAGAGGTTCTGCAGTGTTGACAAACATAAAGAAGAGGTTCCACAGTGTTGACAAACGTAAAGAAGAGGTTCCACAGTGTTGACAAACGTAAAGAAGTGGTTCCATAGTGTTGACAAACGTAAAGAAGAGGTTCCACAGTGTTGACAAACGTAAAGAAGAGGTTCCACAGTGTTGACAAACGTAAAGAAGTGGTTCCATAGTGTTGACAAACGTAAAGAAGAGGTTCCACAGTGTTGACAAACGTAAAGAAGAGGTTCCACATTGTTGACAAACATAAAGAAGAGGTTCCACAGTGTTGACAAACGTAAAGAAGAGGTTCAACAGTGTTGACAAACGTAAAGAAGTGGTTCCATAGTGTTGACAAACATAAAGAAGAGGTTCCACAGTGTTGACAAACGTAAAGAAGAGGTTCCACAGTGTTGACAAACATAAAGAAGAGGTTCCACAGTGTTGACAAACGTAAAGAAAAGGTTCCACAGTGTTGACAAACGTAAAGAAGAGGTTCCACAGTGTTGACAAACGTAAAGAAAAGGTTCCACAGTGTTGACAAACATAAAGAAGAGGTTCCACACTGTTGACCAATGTGAAGAAGAGGTTCCACACTGTTGACCAATGTAAAGAAGAGGTTCCACAGTGTTGACAAACGTAAAGAAGAGGTTCCACAGTGTTGACAAACGTAAAGAAGTGGTTCCACAGTGTTGACAAACGTAAAGAAGAGGTTCCACAGTGTTGACAAACATAAAGAAGTGGTTCCACAGTGTTGACAAATGTAAAGAAGAGGTTCCACAGTGTTGACAAACGTAAAGAAGTGGTTCCACAGTGTTGACAAACGTAAAGAAGAGGTTCTACAGTGTTGACAAACATAAAGAAGAGGTTCCACAGTGTTGACAAACGTAAAGAAGAGGTTCCACAGTGTTGACAAACGTAAAGAAGTGGTTCCATAGTGTTGACAAACGTAAAGAAGAGGTTCCACAGTGTTGACAAATGTAAAGAAGAGGTTCCACATTGTTGACAAACATAAAGAAGAGGTTCCACAGTGTTGACAAACGTAAAGAAGAGGTTCAACAGTGTTGACAAACGTAAAGAAGTGGTTCCATAGTGTTGACAAACATAAAGAAGAGGTTCCACAGTGTTGACAAACGTAAAGAAGAGGTTCCACAGTGTTGACAAACATAAAGAAGAGGTTCCACAGTGTTGACAAACGTAAAGAAAAGGTTCCACAGTGTTGACAAACGTAAAGAAGAGGTTCCACAGTGTTGACAAACGTAAAGAAAAGGTTCCACAGTGTTGACAAACGTAAAGAAGAGGTTCCACAGTGTTGACAAACGTAAAGAAGTGGTTCCACAGTGTTGACAAACGTAAAGAAGAGGTTCCACAGTGTTGACAAACGTAAAGAAGAGGTTCCACAGTGTTGACAAACGTAAAGAAGTGGTTCCACAGTGTTGACAAATGTAAAGAAGAGGTTCTACAGTGTTGACAAACATAAAGAAGAGGTTCCACAGTGTTGACAAACGTAAAGAAGAGGTTCAACAGTGTTGACAAACATAAAGAAGAGGTTCCACAGTGTTGACAAACATAAAGAAGAGGTTCCAGTGTTGACAAACGTAAAGAAAAGGTTCCACAGTGTTGACAAACGTAAAGAAGAGGTTCCACAGTGTTGACAAACATAAAGAAGAGGTTCCACAGTGTTCACAAACGTAAAGAAGTGGTTCCACAGTGTTGACAAACGTAAAGAAGAGGTTCTACAGTGTTGACAAACATAAAGAAGAGGTTCCACAGTGTTGACAAACATAAAGAAGAGGTTCCACAGTGTTGACAAATGTAAAGAAGAGGTTCCACAGTGTTGACCAAAATGAAAAGGTTCCACAGTGTTGTTGTCTCTGTAGTTTCTGTCCTGTATGTTCTCTGCTTCTTGTTGTCTGACCGTTTCATGGTCTCCCCCTTCTTTTTCTCTTCCACCTCTCTTTCTTCTTCCTCTCTCCCTCCTTCCTCGTGTCCTCTCTCCCCTCCCCGTCTCCTTCCCTCTGCTGTCTCCTCCCTCTCTCCTCTCCTTCATGACACTCAATATCTCACCCCCCCCCCCCTCCGTCTGTTATCAGATGAGTCAGTGTGTTCAGTCAGCAGCATCAGCAGCATGGCGTCTCTCAGCTTCCTGCTACTCAGCGTTGCTCTGATCCACTCCGCCCAGGTAAGGACGACTGTGTGTGTGTGTGTGTATTTGTCGAATGTGTTGATTTATCCTCAAGATGCTGCATCGTCCCGGTAACCTGATAGTGAGCAGAAAGATGAAGCTGCTGTTTATCTTCTGTCTGTCAACGTTACATCAGTGTGTGTGTGTTTAAGAGTGTGTGTGTGTGTGTGTTCATGTGTGTGTGTGTTTAAGAGTGTGTGTGTGTGTGTGTGTTCATGTGTGTGTGTGTGTGTATGTGTGTGTTTAGCCAGCCGCTGAGACCGGAGGAACATTTCATCGCTGTCACCATAGCGACGGGAGACGGTAACCAACGGCAACAAGGCCATATGTTACAGCAGGTCACATGACACCTGACGGCTGTTTGTATGTGTGTGTGCGCGACTTGTTCATCTAGCCTCGTGAGGACCACGTTACGTGAGGACATATCAGGTCACAAAGGGCTGTTTGAGGTTCAGCACTAAATTTAAAAATGTTGGCATTTCTTCACATATTAGTGTGAATGTTTTTGTGAAGCAAGTTCTGATGTTAATGGCTTCAATGATTAAAAAAACGAATTTCCGTCTAAATGGTCACGGGGAACAACAGTTGCAGGTTCCTGCGTCACAGCTTCTGTTACGTTAGTAGACTCACAGATGTTCAAGAACAGAAGTCCAGCCGGATCCTTTTATATTCTCACTATGAAAGTAGAACATCTGCAGGTAATCAAAGGGTCTGATTTCAGTGTTTAACCTCCAAACATCCTGAGATGTTTAACCATGTCTTCATGTCTGGAGATCAGTTAACAACACTGATAAAAATGAGTCACATATAAAAGTCATTTTCTGAGCTTTAATCAGTGGCGGCTGGCCAATAGAGGGCCAGGGGGCGTGGCCCCACCTTGAGCCACACAAAAAAATTAAAAAATCATAATAATAATAAATGATACAAATTGTCAATATTTGTGTATTTGAACTATGGAATGTACACAGTAATATGTGTAAAATATGATATCTGCGCAAAATACATGCTTTTCCTGCTCGTCCTCTCCGCCTGTGTGCACGACACGTCTCAGAACGTGCAGCTAGGGGGCCAAATCGTTTTGGCCCAAAAGAGGCGGGTCTATGAAGCAGTTTAGCCAATTGCTGATTAAAGATATAAATGAGTGACATACAATTTAACCAATCAGCACCCTCACATAGATTCAGTTTTGTGCCAAAGTCGTTTGGCCCAAAACTGCGCGTTTTCGTCAGGAGAAGTCTCTACAGGCGAGCACTCCTCCTCCAAGACCCGTTTGAGAGGAGAACTTTGAGGAGAAACGTCAAGCCAAAAAGCTGATATCAGATCAGCCTGACCTCACAATCAGACAGCAGACGACACAGCTTCCTGCGGTCAGTGTTTTAATACATTGATATTCAGGGTATGCTACATGCAGCCTCTGCTCCAAGGAGATGAACTACAGCAACAAGGGCTCACATGCCATCATCACACTGTTCACTGTGATGACCACAGCCAGTGTACCAACAGTCCCACGGTGCTCCCAAGAACCCTGAAATAATGAGAGGGTTAAGGTGCCTGTACCTTCATTTCAGCGGGTTGTTAATGCAGAGGTGTGTATAGATCACAGCTATTATTTTACTCTTGATAAGCTACTTTAGCCAGAGTAGATTGGATTGAATGCATATTAATTGCAAATAGAAGATAGGCCACAATTCTAACAGCTTTACAGTAACAGTGGAAGTTAATATGAAGACGTACAGTAACAGGGTTCAATGAAAACTAATCACTTTATTTGTACAGGTGATGGTTTTCTCATCTTTGTTTTTTATGACTAAAACTTATGAAATGAGACCTCGGTCTCAATGGATTTTGTCTAAATAAAGGTTAATAATAATAATAATAATAATATTGATTGGAAAAAAATAAGCTAACTAGCCAGCTGTTCAACTAGAACTAAAATACAGATTAATAACTGAATAATAAATTAGTTTTTTATTGAAAGTAAATTTTGTGTTATCACTTCATTTTCTTCTCAGAGTACAGCAGAATGCTACATTTTAAAGCTCATATTTAAAATAAAACTGATGAAGATCATCACAGCACAAACAACAAGATGTCTAGTGCGCTTAAAGTCTGCTGGTTTGAGATTAGAGATTCACAAATGAGAAAAGGACAGAAAATAAGCTGCGTTTTATACACTGGAGACGGTCGAGTCACATGATCTCTAACAGCTTCTCACAGAACAACGATTCCACCATTTCATTCCACTTTAGATTTTAAGCTCACGATTCGATTTTTAATTTGAAATTATTTTTTCAGAACTGACTGCATTTCTTCACTGTACTCTACTTCATTTCTTCACTGTACTCTACTGCGTGTCTTCACTGTACTCTACTGCGTTTCTTCACTGTACTCTACTTCATTTCTTCACTGTACTCTACTGCGTGTCTTCACTGTACTCTACTGCGTTTCTTCACTGTACTCTACTGCGTTTCTTCACTGTACTCTACTGCGTGTCTTCACTGTACTCTACTGCGTTTCTTCACTGTACTCTACTGCGTTTCTTCACTGTACTCTACTGCGTGTCTTCACTGTACTCTACTGCATTTCTTCACTGTACTCTACTGCGTGTCTTCACTGTACTCTACTGCGTGTCTTCACTGTACTCTACTGCGTTTCTTCACTGTACTCTACTGCGTGTCTTCACTGTACTCTACTGCGTTTCTTCACTGTACTCTACTGCGTGTCTTCACTGTACTCTACTGCATTTCTTCACTGTACTCTACTGCGTGTCTTCACTGTACTCTACTGCATTTCTTCACTGTACTCTACTGCGTGTCTTCACTGTATTCTACTGCGTGTCTTCACTTTACTCTACTGCGTGTCTTCACTGTACTCTACTGCGTGTCTTCACTTTACTCTACTGCGTGTCTTCACTGTACTCTACTGCGTGTCTTCACTGTACTCTACTGCGTGTCTTCACTTTACTCTACTGCGTGTCTTCACTGTACTCTACTGCGTGTCTTCACTGTACTCTACTGCGTGTCTTCACTGTACTCTACTGCGTGTCTTCACTTTACTCTACTGCGTGTCTTCACTTTACTCTACTGCATGTCTTCACTTTACTCTACTGCGTGTCTTCACTGTACTTTACTGCATTTCTTCACTGTACTCTACTGCGTGTCTTCACTGTATTCTACTGCGTGTCTTCACTGTACTCTACTGCGTGTCTTCACTGTACTCTACTGCGTGTCTTCACTTTACTCTACTGCGTGTCTTCACTTTACTCTACTGCGTGTCTTCACTTTACTCTACTGCGTGTCTTCACTTTACTCTACTGCGTGTCTTCACTGTACTCTACTGCATTTCTTCACTGTACTCTACTGCGTGTCTTCACTGTATTCTACTGCGTGTCTTCACTTTACTCTACTGCGTGTCTTCACTGTACTCTACTGCATGTCTTCACTTTACTCTACTGCGTGTCTTCACTGTACTCTACTGCGTGTCTTCACTGTCCTCTACTGCATGTCTTCACTTTACTCTACTGCGTGTCTTCACTGTACTCTACTGCGTGTCTTCACTGTACTCTACTGCGTGTCTTCACTGTACTCTACTGCGTGTCTTCACTTTACTCTACTGCGTGTCTTCACTTTACTCTACTGCGTAAAGTACTCTACTGCGTGTCTTCAGTGTACTCTACTGCGTGTCTTCACTGTACTCTACTGCGTGTCTTCACTGTACTCTACTGCGTGTCTTCACTGTATTCTACTGCGTGTCTTCACTTTACTCTACTGCGTGTCTTCACTTTACTCTACTGCGTGTCTTCACTGTACTCTACTGCATTTCTTCACTGTACTCTACTGCGTGTCTTCACTGTACTCTACTGCGTGTCTTCACTTTACTCTACTGCGTTTCTTCACTGTATTCTACTGCGTGTCTTCACTTTACTCTACTGCGTGTCTTCACTGTACTCTACTGCGTGTCTTCACTGTACTCTACTGCGTGTCTTCACTGTACTCTACTGCGTTTCTTCACTGTACTCTACTGCGTGTCTTCACTGTACTCTACTGCATTTCTTCACTGTACTCTACTACGTGTCTTCACTGTACTCTACTGCATTTCTTCACTGTACTCTACTGCGTGTCTTCACTGTACTCTACTGCATTTCTTCACTGTATTCTACTGCG
>JAFEUB010001792.1:452500-460000 GCA_024529925.1 Ophthalmolycus amberensis
TGGTTGAGAAGTTAAGTATATTGATATATGAGCCACGCCCCTAAGAAGTTTATTGGTCCATATCTTGTAAACGCAAAAAAATAATAAAAAGCTTTTAATAAGTAAAAATTGATGAAGTAGATCCAATAATGATCCACAGGAAAAAAAATGGTAGCAATCGGACCCAGCGTGTAGGAGGAGTTTGTAAAAATGTGTTTTTTACTAAATTAAAAATGGCGTAAAATCGAAGTAGGCGGAGTTCAGGGGTCTGAGAGGCTTTTAAGTAGATCTAGCGGATTCGGACATGTGTGTCAAATTCAAAGTAAATCGGACATACTGGCCGAGGGGCGTCGCCGGTCCGACTTGTAGGGGGCGCTAGAGAGCAACCTATGTCAGATGGCTATATTCACCAGACCTGACAAGTGTGCACAATGTGGTAAGTTTTCGAGTATGGCAAGTCCCCCAAATATGCGCCCGATGTATGTGTGTACTTTGTGTGTACTTTGTGTGTTGTCGGTTGCTCGGCCCCGAATAATTATGGTCTCTCTCATCTCCTCAGACGTCTGGTTGCTAGGTTACTGTCCAGCATCGGCCCTAACGGTCTCCGCGTGAGGAGAGACCTGTCAATCAAAGCTGAGCCCGTTAGCTCCGCCCACAGGAGAGCTGAGCCTGTTAGCTCCGCCCACAGGAGGAGCCGCCGCTCCCTCGATGACGTCACTCCTCCGTCGCCTAGCAACAACCCCCCTCTGCTCAGAGTGAAGCGGCTCGAGGAGGAGGAGCCTCGCCCCCCCGCTGCAGGGCTGCAGAGGATGAAACGAGAGGAAGAACTGCATCATGGGAGTCGTAGGCGCCGGAGAAGAACCGCGAACTACGACTCCCAAATACTAATCGATCAGATCCGAGAGTACATGAGGGAGTAAGAGGAGAGGAGAGGAGAATGGGAGAGGAGACGAGAGGAGACGAGAGGAGACGAGAGGAGAGAGGAGGAGACGAGAGGAGAGAGGAGAGAGGAGGAGACGAGCGAGGAGAGGAGAGAGGAGAGAGGAGGAGACGAGAGGAGAGAGGAGAGAGGAGGAGACGAGCGAGGAGAGGAGAGAGGAGAGAGGAGAGAGGAGAGAGGAGGAGACGAGAGAGGAGAGGAGAGAGGAGAGAGGAGGAGACGAGAGGAGACAAGATGAAAAAGGAACATGGAAAAGTAAGAAGACAGAGACAGAAGGGGAGCAGTCAGTTTGGAGAAGTAGCAAGGGAAGGCAAAACAGATAGGAGAGAGGAGACGAGAGAGGAGAGAAAAGAGAGGAGACGAGAGGAGGAGGGAAGGAGAGAGGAGAGAAAAGAGAGGAGAGAGGAGAGAGCAGACAGGAGGAGAGGAGACGAGACGAGAGGAGGGGAGGAAAGAGGAGAGAAAAGAGAGGAGAGAGGAGAGAGGAGGAGAGAGGAGAGGAGAGGAGGAGGGGAGGAAAGAGGAGAGAAAAGAGAGGAGAGAGGAGAGGAGAGAGGATGTTTTGTTTCCTATATTTTTGGTGTTTTGCTGCTTTCAGTAAAAATGTAACTGATCAGTTTGTTTGTTGTTAAAAAAGAATGATGTCATCGTCAACATTCTGGATTAATAAACTTCTAGAGATCAATATCTCGTTTAAAACACAACAAATAATTCATGAAAATAAAAGTGAAGATTCAACTTGATTCATAAGTGGAAAAGATATTTGATATAATCTAAAGATTATAGTATAAATATAATATAAATATGTGAGGATCCTTCAAACTAACATGTATATGAATCAATAAACTTCACCAGGATCATATTTATGATGTATTATATCAAACATATGAATGAAGGTTTAAATAATCTCCTCAGTTTGGTCTGTCGAGAAACTTTACACACTACATTACCCACAATCCTCAGCCAACCACTTCAAATGTCTGCATTTATCCGTCAGTTCTTAAAAGATCATCCTGAAACTGGAGCTTTCTGGTTGGTTGTTCTGACAGCAAAGCTCTCTGGGACTTGTAGTTGACTCCTCCCCCTTTGATTATCTGTAAATAAAGGTCAATATTTACCGATGACAACACCTGCTCATCAGCTCTGTGATTGGTTCGTTCCTAATGTGTTTATGCAGTGACATCATCGTCTGATTAAAGTATCCATGAAAACCTTCCTCTGTCTCAATAAGTACAATCAATATTAGTCATTGTTGTCAAGTTTTACACACGTTTTTATAGTTTATATATCTGGAATAAGGAAGTAAACGTTATACTTCAAACTGGTAAATACCTTTACCTGTTCAGGTGACTTCACCAGGTAAACCGGTTACATCAGTGAAACACTTACCTTCACCTGTTCAGGTGTCTTCACCAGGTAAACCGGTTACATCAGTTAAACACTTACCTTCACCTGTTCAGGTGTCTTCACCAGGTAAACCGGTTACATCAGTGAAACACTTACCTTCACCTGTTCAGGTGTCTTCACCAGGTAAACCGGTTACATCAGTTAAACACTTACCTTCACCTGTTCAGGTGACTTCACCAGGTAAACCGGTTACATCAGTTAAACACTTACCTTCACCTGTTCAGGTGTCTTCACCAGGTAAACCGGTTACATCAGTTAAACACTTACCTTCACCTGTTCAGGTGTCTTCACCAGGTAAACCGGTTACATCAGTTAAACACTTACCTTCACCTGTTCAGGTGTCTTCACCAGGTAAACCGGTTACATCAGTAAAACACTTACCTTTACCTGTTCAGGTGTCTTCACCAGGTAAACCGGTTACATCAGTTAAACACTTACCTTTACCTGTTCAGGTGACTTCACCAGGTTAACCGGTTACATCAGTGAAACACTTACCTTCACCTGTTCAGGTGTCTTCACCAGGTAAACCGGTTACATCAGTTAAACACTTACCTTTACCTGTTCAGGTGACTTCACCAGGTAAACCGGTTACATCAGTTAAACACTTACCTTTACCTGTTCAGGTGTCTTCACCAGGTAAACCGGTTACATCAGTTAAACACTTACCTTTACCTGTTCAGGTGACTTCACCAGGTTAACCGGTTACATCAGTGAAACACTTACCTTCACCTGTTCAGGTGTCTTCACCAGGTAAACCGGTTACATCAGTTAAACACTTACCTTTACCTGTTCAGGTGACTTCACCAGGTTAACCGGTTACATCAGTTAAACACTTACCTTTACCTGTTCAGGTGACTTCACCAGGTAAACCGGTTACATCAGTTAAACACTTACCTTTACCTGTTCAGGTGACTTCACCAGGTTAACCGGTTACATCAGTTAAACACTTACCTTTACCTGTTCAGGTGTCTTCACCAGGTAAACCGGTTACATCAGTTAAACACTTACCTTTACCTGTTCAGGTGACTTCACCAGGTAAACCGGTTACATCAGTTAAACACTTACCTTCACCTGTTCAGGTGTCTTCACCAGGTAAACCGGTTACATCAGTTAAACACTTACCTTCACCTGTTCAGGTGACTTCACCAGGTAAACCGGTTACATCAGTTAAACACTTACCTTCACCTGTTCAGGTGTCTTCACCAGGTAAACCGGTTACATCAGTTAAACACTTACCTTCACCTGTTCAGGTGACTTCACCAGGTAAACCGGTTACATCAGTGAAACACTTACCTTCACCTGTTCAGGTGTCTTCACCAGGTAAACCGGTTACATCAGTTAAACATATAACTTCACCTGCTCTGTATTTCATTGTATACATTTTCTCACATGACCTAAACATCAGGTTCCTTTGCTCTCTGATTGGCTGTCAATAGATGATGTCACTCTGATGTAATATTTCAATGATTGAGAGAAAACTTGTATCTGATAAAAACTGTTTATTTATGTGGATAAAACATGAAGACACAAACATGAATACTGTTTCTGTAACTGTTGAATCTGAAGTCATGCGCGATACATTCTGTAAACACAAACAACAATCTGCGTACAAACATTATAAAATTATTGTTTTTCTTTTGAAGCTGCACTGAACTGTACGGAGACACATTAGGGACAATTCTAATTCCTAATTTAAGCTAATTCTTAGCTAGCTGCACCCAGATGCTAACATAATTTTAAGCTAATTCTTAGCTAGCTGGACCCAGAAGCTAAATCTATGCTAAATGAACTATAACTTCATATTGATGGATCAGTCAAATGTTTCCTATCTGATGTTTCTGGGTTAATGTGTTTGTAGCATGTGAACTCCTTCATATCCTGTTGAGTTTATTTTACATCAATACTTCATATTCTATATCAATACTTCATATTCTATAAGATCATCACATGTTCTGTTAGAACCTCGTATCTCTAAAAGCAACAAACTGTTTTCAGCTTTATGACGATTCCTCTTCCATCTAATCAAAGAGAGTTTATGTAGCTGAAGAAGTAGAAGATTTTATCAACACTTAAAGGACCATCTCATCCTTCAGTTTATCACAAACATTCAAAAAAACATCACATTTGTACTTCAGTATAGTACTCTAGTAAATGTCGGCTACTTTCCATCGCTAGCTGACAGAAGCATCATCTCTGATGATGGTGATGAAGAAGGATGGAGGGATCTGGAGGAAGAGGAGAAGGATTAAATAATAAAGTGTGAGAAAAGTGTTAAAGAGACAGAAGAAGAAGAACAGACTTACCTGGTGACTTTACACCGACATCAGCAGACCTGTGGTCACTGCAGGAACACACACACAGTTACTGCTAATGCTAAGCTAACTGGACCTGGAGCTAATGCTAAGCTAACTGTACCTGGAGCTAACTCTAAACTAACTGGACCTGAAGCTAACTCTATGCTAACTGTAAGCTAACTGGAACCGAAGCTAACGCTATGCTAACTTGACTCATATTTAACTGTAAGCTAACTGTACCTGAAGCTAACTCTATGCTAACTGTAAGCTAACTGGAACTGAAGCTAACGCTATGCTAACTTGACTCATATCTAATGCCGTGTTCACACCAAACGTATTCGCATCATTCGCGCCGCCGGTCTCGCCGGGGACTATTTGTGTTCATTCGCGTGAATCGCGCTGGACACGCCGGAAAAAATAACCTATTTCTGCTTAGTACGTGTTGTGGAAGTCACAGATATCCCGGGAAACTAAACGCCGTCATGTCTGGTTCATAACATTGTTCAGAGGAGCTCCGTGGATTTTATCGAAGTGTATTCACTGTGTCTAGCAAGCCACACGTCGCTGTTTACTACAGCTGTATGAACACTAAATAAACTGATCTGGCTGTGATTCAACGGCAATAAACCGACAAAAGGGACTCGGAAATAACTACGTAATGATGCCGATTTGTAGGCTACTTGTCTTCTCAATGGAGCTCTGATGGATCGGTGCTAGGCTATGCTAACATCGTAGCAGCTCCACCAGCACTCAATAACATCACGTAGACGTAAATACGGCAGCGTGTATTCATTGTTTGTACCATATGGTTTACACACACACATGTATACACATAGTTTGGTCCGGTCTCTGTTG
Organism: Ophthalmolycus amberensis; assembly: GCA_024529925.1. Classification (NCBI taxonomy): domain Eukaryota; kingdom Metazoa; phylum Chordata; class Actinopteri; order Perciformes; family Zoarcidae; genus Ophthalmolycus; species Ophthalmolycus amberensis. The sequence continues at coordinate 457,976 of JAFEUB010001792.1, forward strand.
ATATGAGGTATCGTAGAGCTCTGGGTGAACACAGATGGCTACAGGATTTATTTCCTGATTTCGAAACGGCAGTCTGATGACAGGAGAAACATCTCAACGCTGATAGGCTATCGCGCCGGGCTGCAACGCGACTATTTCGCCGAAGTTGAAAAATTTCAACTCACGCGTTTGGGGGCGATTTGGCGTTTGACGTGAATTTGCGTCAATCGCGGCGCGCAATCGCAAATTTGCGGCGCTCCAGTCTCATCGCGTCTGTGCATAGACTTTGTATGTAATCTACTCGCGCGAATAATTCGTGCCGCGTGTGGCGGCTGCAAACTAGCCAAACCATCAATTAGGAATACACTTGTTGAGTTGCGGTGGTAACTTTCCTGTCAGTGTGTTGCAGCAGACCATCCTGGCAAAAGACTGAGCAGCTGCGTCACACCTCTCTAAGTGGAGCAGCCTGGATAACTGGACTGTGCCATTCTGTAGCAGCAATAGGGGTGTTGCCGGGAACCTGGCATCTGCGCCACAGCGGAGGAGTGTCTTCACACCCCTGCGATTGACTATGGACTGGGCAGCCCTGTATGTATTCTGCAGGTAGGAGAGGGCGCATTGAGTGTCCCTGGATCAGAAGAGTACTCACTGTATGTTTAAACCTAAGTTCTGTTTAATTATGTTAAGTTTATACAGTTCTTCTAATTTGTTACTTTGGCTGGATTTGTTCACCCATCCTCATTATTGGACATATTTTGGGTGAATAAAATCCCTATTTTTTCCCACTTTACCTGCTCTCCCAGTTTTATGCGCACCCTGGTCCCTCACACCGCGTTTGGTGTGAACGCAGCATAACTGTAAGCTAACTGGACCTGAAGCTAACTCTGTGCTAACTTGACTCATATCTAACTGTAAGCTAACTGGACCCAAAGCTAACTAAGCTAACTCTATGCTAACTTGACTCATATCTAACTGTAAGCTAACTGGACCCAAAGCTAACTAAGCTAACTCTATGCTAACTTGACTCATATCTAACTGTAAGCTAACTGGACCCGAAGCTAACTAAGCTAACTCTATGCTAACTTGACTCATATCTAACTGTAAGCTAACTGGACCCAAAGCTAACTAAGCTAACTCTATGCTAACTTGACTCATATCTAACTGTAAGCTAACTGGACCCGAAGCTAACTAAGCTAACTCTATGCTAACTTGACTCATATCTAACTGTAAGCTAACTGGACCCAAAGCTAACTAAGCTAACTCGATGCTAACTTGACTCATATCTAACTGTAAGCTAACTGGACCCGAAGCTAACTAAGCTAACTCTATGCTAACTTCCTCACCGTCCTTGACGTCCGGTGGCAGCAGGGCGTCCTGTCTGTTGGCGAGGACGAAGGCCAACGTGGCCAAGATGGCGGCATCCAGAATGCCCAGCATGGCCAGGATGTAGGCCCAGTGGACCGAACAGTTACCTGGAGAGAAGCTGCCCACCTGGAGAAGAAGAAGAAACCATTTTTATTGTCATATACACATACACGAAATTTGACGACTGCATTTGACCCATCCCCAGTGGGCTGCCATTGATCGGCGCCAAGAACAAGACTAGATCAATGATCACCTGATCACACATCATCACCTGTTGTCACTTTCACATCAAATCTACAACATGAAGACTTCCAACAAGGTTAACATGTTTATATCATATTAATACATCTTTAATACTTCAAGTATATTTTAATATTTATTAATAACTAATAAAACTCACAGAGTCTCCACACAGAGCTCTCATCTCTGGACTCTCCCACGAGTCTGGAAACAAAAGACAAGCCAATGCCAGACAGAAACCTGAGAGACAGACAGGCAGACAAACAGAGAGAGAGAGACGGGCAGGGAGACAAAGAGAGAGAGAGAGAGAGACAGGCAGGGAGACAAAGAGCGAGACAGGCAGGCAGGGAGACAAAGAGAGAGAGAGACAGGCAGGGAGACAAAGAGAGAGAGACAGGCAGGGAGACAAAGAGAGAGCGAGAGACAGGCAGGGAGACAAAG
>JAFEUB010001792.1:465000-497500 GCA_024529925.1 Ophthalmolycus amberensis
CTGCCTCTCTCTCTCTCTCTGTCTCTCTGCCTCTCTCTCTCTCTGTCTCTCTGCCTCTCTCTCTCTCTCTGTCTCTCTGCCTCTCTCTCTCTCTGTCTCTCTGCCTCTCTCTCTCTCTCTGCCTCTCTGCCTCTCCCTCTCTCTCTCTCTGCCTCTCTGTCTCTCTCTCTCTCTCTGCCTCTCTGTCTCTCTCTCTCTCTGCCTCTCTGCCTCTCTCTCTCTCTCTCTGTCTCTCTCTCTCTCTCTGCCTCTCGCTCTCTCTCTCTCTGCCTCTCTGTCCCTCTCTCTCTCTCTGTCTCTCTGCCTCTCTCTCTCTCTCTGTCTCTCTGCCTCTCTCTCTCTCTCTCGCTCTGCCTCTCTGTCCCTCTCTCTCTCTCTGTCTCTCTGCCTCTCTCTCTCTCTCTGTCTCTCTCGCTCTCTGTCTCGCTCTCTCTCTCTCTCTCTCTCTGCCTCTCGCTCTCTCTCTGCCTCTCTCTCTGTCTCTCTCGCTCTCTCTCTCTCTCTGCCTCTCTCTCTCTCTCTCTCTCTGTCTCTCTCGCTCTCTCTCTCTCTGTCTCTCTCGCTCTCTCTCTCTGTCTCTCTGCCTCTCTCTCTCTCTCTCTCTCTCTCTCTGTCTCTCTCTCTCTCTCTCTGCCTCTCGCTCTCTCTCTGCCTCTCTCTGTCTCTCTGCCTCTCTCTCTCTCTCTGCCTCTCTCTCTCTCTCTCTCTCTCTCTCTCTCTCTCTCTCTCTGCCTCTCTCTCTCTCTCTCTCTCTCTCCCTCTGTCTCTCTCTCTGTCGTCATTTAAAGAGAAACAGACCGATCTGAAATCTGAATCATCAACAAGATGAAAGAAGAAAACAAACCTGCTGCCGAAGAGATCCACCTGTCTGTCTGTCTACCTGTCTCTCTCTCTGTCTGTCTGTCCACCTGTCTCTCTCTCTCTGTCTGTCTGTCCACCTGTCTCTCTCTCTCTGTCTGTCTGTTTATCTGCAGGATGGGAAGATGCAGATGGAGAGAGGAGGAGGATACAGCTCTCGATACCCGGATGTAGAGCTGTATCCGTCAATAGAAATCTGTGAGTGAACTAAACAAGGTGACGAACCTCAGCAGGAAAGCACCACATATATATTAAAATATATATTTATATAACATGTTAACATATATTTATACACTACATATAACATGTTAACATATATTCATACACTACATATAACATGTTAACATATATTCATACACTATATATAACATGTTAACATATATTCATACACTACATATAACATGTTAATATATATTCATACACTATATATAACATGTTAACATATATTCATACACTATATATAACATGTTAACATATATTCATACACTACATATAACATGTTAACATATATTTATACACTATATATAACATGTTAACATATATTCATACACTATATATAACATGTTAACATATATTCATACACTATATATAACATGTTAACATATATTCATACACTACATATAACATGTTAACATATATTCATACACTATATAACATGTTAACATATATTCATACACTACATATAACATGTTAATATATATTCATACACTATATATAACATGTTAATATATATTCATACACTACATATAACATGTTAACATATATTTATACACTATATATAACATGTTAACATATATTCATACACTATATATAACATGTTAACATATATTCATACACTATATATAACATGTTAACATATATTCATACACTATATATAACATGTTAACATATATTCATACACTATATATAACATGTTAACATATATTCATACACTATATATAACATGTTAACATATATTCATACACTACATATAACATGTTAACATATATTCATACACTATATATAACATGTTAACATATATTCATACACTATATATAACATGTTAACATATATTCATACACTACATATAACATGTTAATATATATTCATACACTACATATAACATGTTAACATATATGTATACACTATATATAACATGTTAATATATATTTATATATCTATACGTATATCTCTGTTGTAGTAGTGGTAGTAGCAGTAAAAGTGGTAGTAATATATTTTGCAGTAGTAGTAGTAGTTGTAGCATTAGTAGTAGTTGTAGTAGTACTTGTATTTAAGTACAGTACTTGAGTAATTGTACTTAGTTACATTCCAGCAATGACACATTGTTGTGCCGTAGCTAAAATTGGCTACAGACGTAAAATGGTACTTTAACAATAATACATGTTTAATAAAATTTAAATGGTATCTCAATAAGTACTTTTACTTTAGTACTTGGCTGATACTACTTCAGTACTTTTACTTTAGTACTTGGCTGATACTACTTCAGTACTTTTACTTTAGTACTTGGCTGATACTACTTCAGTACTTTTACTTCAGTACTTGGCTGATACTACTTATTTTACTTGTAACAGACTTATAGTATCCGAGTAGTTCTTCTACCAATGTGTACTACAGTTCATTGTGGACTTCATTACCCAGAATGCCCTTCGTGTCTCTGGAGCTTTCAGCCACAACCTGTGACCTTCTTCAAGAAATACGTCATAAAGAATAAATCAAATGTTTATTTATTGTTCTTCATGAAACTGATTAACAATTCTCCTTCACACAGTTAATTATTCATAAGTGACAGAAAAACACACAAACATTTTAATGGTAATAAAACAAACAAACAAACAAACTCTGATCATCAAGATAAGATCATTTATCAACTTTAGAAATCATTTTAAAGTCAAATAATACAAGTTCTGACAGAATAAAGCTCTTATTTTCTCACTTCCTGCTCTAATGATCTCATTAACTGAACTTTAATGATTATTGTTTAATCATCAAAGCAACAAATACAAAAACAATGGAGCCACTACATACTACATGTAGTATATCTACTACATACATACTACATGTAGTATATCTACTACATACATACTACATGTAGTATACATGTAGTATGTATACTACATGTACACATACTACATATAGTATGTGTACATGTAGACTATGTAGTATGTGTACATGTGGACTATGTAGTATGTGTACATGTATACACAGAGTATACACGTAGTATAAATCATCACTTTGTCGTATTGATTTAAATAATCTCCAGAATGAATCAGACAAGGTCACCTCGTCTACCATTTCCCACAATGCAACAGTGTGTGGACACTATTTCATCGCTGAAGTGAAGAAACAGCAGAACTCAGTTGTGTCCGTTTGAATTGAAACAGTTTGAATAAAGTTGATGTTGAATCTAAAATGTTGTTTCGAGATCAGAAACTTTACAAAATAATAAACTGGATTATTCATGTTTTAACTTTCTCCTCAATCACGTCATATTTCATCATGAATGCATTGTTTAATGTGTGCTGTACACTGTGTCCTCCTCCTCTTCATCTCCTCCTCCTCCTCCTCCTCCTCCTCCTCCTCCTCTCAGCTCCATGGAGGGATCTCTTCTCCAAACTTGGAGCAGTGAGCAGCGTTTTTAGCTTCTAACAGAATCTGAAGAACAAAGTTTCATTTCATTGTTCTAAAATAATGAATTAATATTAATAATAACAAAAGGTTATGTAGAACAATAAACATGAAAGCAGCGAGCGACATTGACCGAGGGTCCTGCATCTCTGTGGGCGAGGCGGCCGTGCATCACTCTGATGATGTTTCCTGCGTCGACAGCAGCGCAGCGAGCTCATGTTGCCAGGTCTGAAGCCTCCGATACAATCATCAATGTGAGCCGTCAAAGAGCATTAAGAAGATGAACGTGTGAATGTGCTTCAGTGTTTGGAACATCACAGACTGTCAGTTTACTGGGATGGGTTCAACTCCCTGCTGATTGTATTTGGACTTACATGAACGTTAACAGAACAGTAGTGCCATTTGCTGTTACTTGAACACTTTCATTTAACACTGTTTTCATTTGAAGCTCTTCTGTAACTTTAGGCAAGGCAAGGCAAGGCAAGTTTATTTGTATAGCACATTTCAACAACAAGGTAATTCAAAGTGCTTCACATAAAACCATTAAAAGCATCAAAACATAAGGCAAAAGAAAAGGAGATTTAAAAACAATTAAAGAAACAGTGTAAGAAATAAAATTCAGTAGTAAAATGCAGAAATGCAGGAAATTGATTAATATATTAATTGAATGTGGTTCAATTAAAGGCAGCAGCAAACAGAAAGGTCTTCAATCTTGATTTAAATGAGCTGAGGGTCTCAGCAGACCTGCAGCTTTCTGGGACTTTGTTCCAGATATGTGGAGCAGAAAAACTGAACGCTGCTTCTCCATGTTTAGTCCTGACTCTGGGAACAGAAAGTAGACCGGTCCCAGACGACCTGAGGGGTCGGGATGGTTCATAAGGTAGCAGCAGATCAGAGATGTATTTTGGCCCAAAACCATTCAGTGCTTTGTAAACCAACAGCAGGATTTTAAAGTCAATTCTTTGTTGGACAGGAAGCCAGTGCAAAGACATCAGAACTGGGGTGATGTGATCCACCCTCCTGGTCTTAGTGAGGACTCGAGCTGCAGCGTTCTGAATCAGCTGCAGCTTTCTGACGGACTTTTTACAGAGACCTGTAAACACACCGTTACAGTAGTCCAGTCTGCTGAAGATAAATGCATGGACAAGTTTTTCCAAATCCTGTTGCGACATAAGTCCTCTAATCCTTGATATATTCTTCAGGTGATAATAGGCTGATTTTGTAATTGTCTTGATATGGCTGTTCAGGTTGAGGTCTGAATCCATAACTACACCTAGATTTCTGGCTTGGTTTGTGGGTTTTAACATCATTGACTGAAGCTGAGCGGTGATTTTCAATTGTTCGTCCTTGGTACCAAAAACAATTACTTCTGTTTTATCTTTGTTTAATTGAAGAAAATTCTGGCACATCCAGTTGTTGATTTGTTCAATGCAGTTACCCAGCCCTTGTATGGGATTATAGTCCCCTGGTGACATAGTTATGTAGATTTGTGTGTCGTCTGCATAATTATGATAACACACTTTGTTGTTTTCCATAATCTGAGCTAGTGGAAGCATGTAGATGTTGAACAGAAGAGGCCCCAGTATTGAACCTTGGGGAACACCACATGTCATTTTAGTCAGCTCTGATGTGTAATCAGCTACAGACACAAAGTATTCTCGGCCCTTCAAGTAGGATTCAAACCAGTTAAGTGCTGTGCCAGAGAGTCCCACCCAGATTTTTAGTCTTTCTAGGAGTATGGCATGGTCGACCGTGTCGAATGCAGCACTGAGATCTAGTAACACTAAGACTGAACTTCTGCCGTTGTCTATGTTTAAGTGGATGTCGTTGAAAACCTTAACAAGAGCAGTTTCAGTGCTGTGGTGCTGTCGAAAGCCTGACTGGAAAACATCAAAGCAGTTATTTAAGGTCAAGAAGTTGGTCAGCTGTTGGAAAACCGCTTTTTCAATTATTTTACTTAAAAATGGGAGGTTTGATATTGGCCTATAATTTTTCATCGTTGCGGAGTCTAAACTAGCCTTCTTTAGGAGTGGTTTAATAACTGCAGTTTTTAGGGCTTGTGGGAAGACACCTGAGAGAAGGGATGTGTTTACAATTTGTAAAAGATCAGTGGTCATGCAGTTTGAAATATTTTTGAAAAAGTGTGTTGGTAGAATATCCAAGCAGCAGGAGGATGACTTCAGATGTTGTATAATGTCTTCTAGGCTTCTACGGTCGATTGAATGAAATTGTGTCATGATATTTGAATGGATGTTATTCAGAGATCGGGACAACACATATCCTGCGGTTGGTGTGGAGGCACTGACTGCTTGTCTAATTTTCTGAATTTTGTCAGTAAAAAAGGAGGCAAATTGATTGCATGCCCAGGTGGATTGGAGCTCAGCAGCTACCGACACTGGAGGGTTTGTTAGCCTGTCGACGGCAGCAAATAAGGCGCGTGTATTGTTCTTGTTTTTGGTTATGATGTCAGAGAAGAATGACTGCCTTGCATTTCTAAGTTCCAAATTATAATTGCGAAGTCTCTCTTTATAGATGTCACAGTGAACCTGGAGATTAGTTTTTCGCCACCTGCGCTCAGCTTTCCGACACTCTCGTTTCTCTATTTTGACCAGCGTAGCATTTCTCCAAGGAGATCTTTGCTTACCCGAGACAACCTTCACTTTTGTGGGTGCAATGGCATCAATAATATTTTTAACTTTAAAATTGAAGCCATCTACAAGCTCATTGACTGAGAGGCAAGAGAGGGCTGGTGTGGAGGAGAACTTCTGAATAAATAGTTCACTGGTGTTTTCAGAGATGTAACGCTTTGTCACAACCTTGGTTTGGACATTTGTGTGCAATGAGATTGCACTCTCAAAGAAAACACAGAAATGATCAGAGAGTGCAACATCAGTCACAGCAACCTTGGAAATGTTTACACCTTTGGTGATGATTAGGTCCAGAGTGTGCCCCCTGTTGTGGGTGGGTCCTGTCACATGCTGAGTCAGATCATAGTTATCAAGGACACCACATAGTTCTATAGACTCTCTGTCCTGGGGATTATCAACATGGATATTAAAGTCACCAACAATAACAACACAGTCAAAATCAATACAGATTACAGACAGCAGTTCAGTAAACTCATCAAAGAAGGTCGCACAGTATTTAGGCGGTCTGTAAATGTTTAGGAATAAAGCTTGAGTGGAATTCAGAGCCACATATTCAAAAGAACTAAAATGACCAAAGGACATCTGCTTGCATTGAAGAGAATCATTAAATAAAACAGCAACTCCACCTCCTTTCTTATGCGCTCTTGTTTCACTCATGAAACTGAAGTTGTGAGGTGTTGATTCAATAAGAACAGCTGCACTGTTATCTTGATTTAACCAAGTTTCAGTTAAAAACAAAATGTCCAGTTTGTGCCTCATAATAAAATCATTGATTAAAAATGTTTTTCCTGACAGAGACCTGACATTTAATAAAGCTAAGTTTAATGTGGTTAAAGCTTTCTTTGCCCAATTTATTTGGACAGGCTGACGAGGAATGTATGCTAAGTTTGATAAGTTTGCATGTTTACTATTGTTTCTTCGCAGCCTCACCTTTCCTTTTCTATGAACTTGCAGGACAGGAATTGAAACGGCTAGCTGCATACGGGGCCCCGACCTTTCCTGGAGAGAGTCATTGGTATCATTAGCCTTGTAGCCTGGACCCAGAAGATATCAATTATTTAGGGGAGACAGAGGATGGTCGTAGTACCGTCGAGGAGTGGGGAGAGGAGTGTGTTTGGTTCCAGCAATGACCAGCTCTTTCATGTGGTCAGTGAACTCCAGGTGGGGGGAGGATGGGGAGAGTGTGAGAGAGGCTTGCAGTCCAAAGTATGGACCCGAAATAGAAGTAGGTGCTGGGGAGGGAGGTAAAGACTCCGCGTCTAGGAAGGGTGGGGCGTTAGGCGGGGGCATCCTTCCCGTAAGGTCTCCATGGCGATGCTGTGTGGTTATCTCTTGTTTAGACTCCTCTTGTATCTTGTCCTTGGCAGTAGGGACAGACGAGTGACGCAGGGAGAAAAATAGGTTCGAGGTAAACAGTTTTACCCCTGACTTGTTCAGGCAAACTCCATGCGCTGTAAAAAGATGTCTACGCTCCCAGAAAAGGTAGAAATTGTTGATAAAATGTACTGAATGGTCAGTACATGCAGTTGACAGCCATCTGTTCAGTGCAAACAGCCTGCTGAATCCTTCAGCTCCTCCTCTGACTGGTGGAAGAGGGCCACTGATGAACACCTCAGCCTTGACAGAGCTGACTGTGTTTAACAGATCAATAAAGTCTCGCTTCAGAACTTCAGACTGTTGTTTCACAATATCACAGCTTCCTGCATGCACGATGATGTTTTTCGCTGTGGGATAGTCAGCCACGATGTCCAGGATTTTGTCTCTCATGTCAGAGACCATATCTTTCGGAAAGCAGAGTATTTTGGTGTTCTTGCTGCATAGTTTTCTGACATCTTTTACAGCATAGTCACCAACAATCAGAGTCTCAGGCCCAGTCACTAGCTTTGCCTGAGGCTCAGTTCTTACCCCGCTTTGAGGAGATAGCTGCTTATCCAGGTCATCAGATGGAGATTTAGGATCCTGCGACAATGGAGCAAATCTGTTTTGAAGTTGTAGGCTTGGTTGTTGTGGAGGTGTTTTGCAGGTTTTACTTTCCTCAGCTGTCCTTAGCTTTGTCCGTCTGGGTGCAGGGGTTGAGGAGGAGTTCTGCCCGTGTGCTAGTGCAGGCCAGCCAGTCGCATCACAAATCTCAGGGCGCTGGACTCTGCCTGTTAGTCGTCCTCCCACATATTTTCTCTTCGGCTTTGCACCGAGAGAGTTCCAGGGAGGACTACCATTTGAAGATTCATTATCTGCTCTCTCCTCCTGTTTCTTGGTAGGCCTGGTTGTGCTAGTTAGCTGTGTCTTAGCTAGCGTTTGTCCAGTGTTTTGAGTCCATGGTAGAGTGGTATCATTCCCACACAGTCCATTTACCTCCGCGTTTACTTCTAGTCGGTAGATTTTTGTTTCCAAGACTGCAATCTTCTGTAGGAGTTTGTAGTAGTCATCCGTGGAGAAGGGAGGCATCTTGCTGCTACTTAGCTTTAACTTAGCTGCTAGTTAGCATTAGCTAACAACCCAAATAGCTTGACGACTTTCCGACGGATTTGTCTTCACTCAAACGTTGAAGAGTGATATATGTGATATATCTGGCAAGATATATGTGATATATCTGGCAAATTGAAGCAAGAAAATGCAAGAAAATGCAAGCAGAGGCAAGTAGAGGCAAGAGCAAGCAGCAAAGCGACTGCACTCTCTCATCAAGGTCGAAGAATGCTGAAGTGTGAAGCATTCATTGTAACGTTTAACCTGATTGCCATGAAGAAGCTCTGGACAGATCATTTATACTAATGCCACTGACATGGTTTGAGAACCACTGTTGTCTAACTTTTGCTCTCCAAACATCTTAGTTTGCACATCTTTAGATCAGAGAAGTCTTTTTCTCATGCTGTGCCCACAAACCCTTTCAATAAGTTCAGTGTTTGGGCCGCTGTAGTTATAGAATCCTGCTTCCGTCCGTGCTTATCAGTAGGTGGCGCTATGACTATGAGTTAATATTGGCATGCAGAAGTCCTGAAGCCATGACAGTCAACAAGCATGTCAAGTTTGGGACAGTTTTGACAAAGTACAGTCGAGTTACAACAGCTTGATGGATGATGGTGAACCATGTAAAATGGCCGCCGCACCATATCCACGTCGTTCGACGAAACCTAAAGCTTTCAGTAACTTTTAATCGATAAGGTCTTTAGATTGTTCTGACCAAATTCTAAGGTGATCGGATTAATTCCCTAAGAGGAGTTCGTAGTACAGCACCTTGAAATGGGAAAAACGACACTAGAAATTCATAATAAATTCAAAATGGCTGACTTGTGGTTGGGTTCAGAGTCCGTGAACAACATGGACTTGGTGTGGTTCACCATCATCCATCAAGCTGTTGTAACTCGACTGTACTTTGTCAAAACTGTAAATCTGAAGTCTCTGGGAGGAGTTCGTTAAAGTACGACGCCTTGAAATGGTCAAAAAACGTCATAAAATAAAAAATGGCCGACTTCCTGTTTGGTTCAGAGAAAAATTCCAAGAGGATTTTTTGTGCGTCCCATCACGATCCACATACCTACCAAATTTCATACAGCTAGGTGAAACCCGATGTTGGGGCTACTCAATAGGGGGCGCTATCGAGCAGCTGGACACCCCAATCACACTGCAATTTTTGCAAATTCTGGCTTGCGCGCCAAATTTCACAAACTTCCCAATATCCCAAGCACCTCCTTTTTGCGATGAAACACGTACGATAATAATAAACATGAGAAGAAGACTCCGGCGGTGCTCGGGCCCTGAGAACACAGAATGAGGACTCACCTGGTGGTGGACGTAGGACTCACACAGGTAGCACCACACAGACAGGTCACAGGAGCTCAGAACCATCGGGTGTTCAGACACAACGCCGTGAGTCACCATGTGCTCATTTACATAACGACCACACAACACCTGAAACAGGAAGGACAACAGGTGAGATGCATGACATCATCAACGGCTGAGACAGAGTCTGTGATGGACAGGTGATACAGGTCACCTGGTAGCAGGTGAGACAGGTCCAGTTCTCAGCGCCGGAGCCGCAGTCCTGACACGACTGGAAGACATCTATACCTGAGGGGGGGAGGGGCTTAACAGCATCCAGGTGAGGACACCAGGACAGAGGGTCCACCACGTACAGAGGGGTCTGAAGACACAGACAGAGAGACAGACAGGTGAGTGATATGAAGACAGAGAGAGAGACAGGTGAGTGATATAAAGACAGAGAGACAGACAGGTGAGTGATATAAAGACAGAGAGACAGACAGGTGAGTGATATAAAGACAGAGAGACAGACAGGTGAGTGATATAAAGACAGACAGAGACAGGTGAGTGACATAAAGACAGACAGAGACAGGTGAGTGACATAAAGACAGACAGAGACAGACAGGTGAATGATATAAAGACAGAGAGACAGACAGGTGAGTGACATAAAGACAGACAGAGACAGGTGAGTGATATAAAGACAGAGACAGGTGAGTGACATAAAGACAGACAGAGAGACAGGTGAGTGATATAAAGACAGACAGAGAGACAGGTGAGTGATATAAAGACAGAGACAGGTGAGTGATATAAAGACAGACAGAGAGACAGGTGAGTGACATAAAGACAGACAGAGACAGGTGAGTGATATAAAGACAGAGACAGGTGAGTGACATAAAGACAGACAGACAGGTGAGTGACATAAAGACAGACAGAGACAGGTGAGTGATATAAAGACAGACAGAGAGACAGGTGAGTGACATAAAGACAGACAGAGAGACAGGTGAGTGACATAAAGACAGAGACAGGTGAGTGACATAAAGACAGAGACAGGTGAGTGACATAAAGACAGACAGAGACAGGTGAGTGACATAAAGACAGACAGAGACAGGTGAGTGACATAAAGACAGACAGAGAGACAGACAGGTGAGTGACATAAAGACAGAGACAGGTGAGTGATATGAAGACAGAGAGACAGGTGAGTGACATAAAGACAGACAGAGAGACAGGTGAGTGACATAAAGACAGACAGAGACAGGTGAGTGACATAAAGACAGACAGGTGAGTGACATAAAGACAGAGACAGGTGAGTGATATAAAGACAGAGACAGGTGAGTGACATAAAGACAGACAGAGAGACAGGTGAGTGACATAAAGACAGACAGAGAGACAGACAGGTGAGTGACATAAAGACAGAGACAGGTGAGTGATATAAAGACAGACAGAGACAGGTGAGTGACATAAAGACAGACAGAGACAGGTGAGTGATATGAAGACAGATAGACAGACAGGTGAGTGATATAAAGACAGAGACAGGTGAGTGACATGAAGACCGACAGAGACAGGTGAGTGATATGAAGACAGACAGAGAGACAGGTGAGTGATATAAAGACAGACAGAGACAGGTGAGTGATATGAAGACAGAGACATGTGAGTGACATAAAGACAGACAGAGAGACAGGTGAGTGATATGAAGACAGAGAGACAGACAGGTGAGTGACATAAAGACAGACAGAGAGACAGGTGAGTGATATAAAGACAGACAGAGACAGGTGAGTGACATAAAGACAGACAGAGACAGGTGAGTGACATAAAGACAGACAGAGACAGGTGAGTGACATGAAGACAGACAGAGACAGGTGAGTGATATGAAGACAGACAGAGACAGGTGAGTGATATGAAGACAGAGAGACAGACAGGTGAGTGACATAAAGACAGAGAGAGAGACAGACAGGTGAGTGACATAAAGACAGACAGAGACAGGTGAGTGATATGAAGACAGAGAGAGAGAGACAGACAGGTGAGTGATGTGAAGACAGACAGAGAGACAGACAGGTGAGTGATATGAAGACAGAGAGACAGGTGAGTGATATGAAGACAGACAGAGAGACAGGTGAGTGATATGAAGACAGAGAGAGAGACAGACAGGTGAGTGATATGAAGACAGAGAGAGAGACAGTATGTTTATAATTATTAAATAAAATAAATGAATGTCCTGACATCTGTCTGTCCTCCACACATCAGCTCCAGAGACGTCTCAGGTTTCGACCAACCACACGCTCCCTCTGTCTCTGGCTCCGCCCCCGCTCCAACAGCAGCCTCATCGTCAGGGGCAACCGACTCTGGTGCTGCCACGGCAACAGCCTGTGAAGGGTCAATAAAGTTTAAAATACACAAGACGCCCACGAGACAGACGAGACGTCCACGAGACAGACGAGACGTCCACGAGACCGACGATACGTCCGCGAGACAGACAGACAAGACATCAGCGAGACAGACGAGACATCAGCCGAGACGTCAGCGAGACAGACGAGACGCCAGCGAGACAGACGAGATGCCAGCGAGACAGACGAGACGCCAGCGACACAGACGAGACGCCCGTGAGACAGACAGACGAGACGCAAGCGACACAGACGAGACGCCCGCGAGACAGACAGACGAGACGCCCGTGAGACAGACAGACGACACGCTAGCGACACAGACGAGACGCCCGCGAGACAGACAGACGAGACGCCTGTGAGACAGACGAGACGCCAGCGACACAGACGAGACGCCCGTGAGACAGACAGACGAGACGCAAGCGACACAGACGAGACGCCCGTGAGACAGACGAGACGCCAGCGACACAGACGAGACACCCGTGAGACAGACAGACGAGACGCCCGTGAGACAGACAGACGAGACGCCAGCGAAACAGACGAGACGCCAGCGAGACAGACAGACGAGACGCCCGCGAGACAGACGAGACGCCAGCGAGACAGACGAGACGCCCGTGAGACAGACGAGACGCCAGCGAGACAGACGAGACGAGACGCCCGTGAGACAGACGAGACGCCAGCGAGACAGACGAGACGCTCGCGAGACAGACAGACGAGACGCCCGCGAGACAGACAGACGAGACGCCAGCGAGACAGACGAGACGCCAGCGACACAGACGAGACGCCCGTGAGACAGACGAGACGCCAGCGAGACAGACGAGACGAGACGCCCGTGAGACAGACGAGACGCCAGCGAGACAGACGAGACGCTCGCGAGACAGACAGACGAGACGCCCGCGAGACAGACAGACGAGACGCCAGCGAGACAGACGAGACGCCAGCGACACAGACGAGACGCCCGTGAGACAGACGAGACGCCAGCGAGACGAGACGCCCGTGAGACAGACGAGACGCCAGCGAGACAGACGAGACGCCCGTGAGACACAGACGAGACGCCCGTGAGACAGACAGACGAGACGCCCGTGAGACAGACGAGACGCCCGTGAGACAGACAGACGAGACGCCCGCGAGACAGACGAGACGCCCGTGAGACAGACAGACGAGACGCCCGTGAGACAGACAGACAAGACGCCAGCGACACAGACGAGACGCCCGTGAGACAGACAGACGAGACGCCCGTGAGACAGACAGACGAGACGCCCGCGAGACAGACGAGACGCCCGTGAGACAGACAGACGAGACACCCGTGAGACAGACAGACGAGACGCAAGCGACACAGACGAGACGCCCGCGAGACAGACAGACGAGACGCCAGTGACACAGACGAGACACCCGTGAGACAGACAGACGAGACGCAAGCGACACAGACGAGACGCCCGCGAGACAGACATACGAGACGCCAGCGACACAGACGAGACGCCAGCGAGACAGACGAGACGCCCGTGAGACAGACGAGACGCCAGCGACACAGACGAGACGCCCGTGAGACAGACAGACGAGACGCCCATGAGACAGACAGACGAGACGCCCGCGAGACAGACGAGACGCCCGTGAGACAGACAGACGAGACGCCAGCGACACAGACGAGACGCCAGCGAGACAGACGAGACGCCCGTGAGACAGACAGACGAGACGCCCGCGAGACAGACAGACGAGACGCCAGCGACACAGACGAGACGCCCGTGAGACAGACAGACGAGACGCCAGCGACACAGACGAGACGCCCGTGAGACAGACGAGACGCCAGCGAGACAGACGAGACGCCCGTGAGACAGACAGACGAGACGCCAGCGAGACAGACGAGACGAGACGCAAGCGACACAGACGAGACGCCCGTGAGACAGACGAGACGCCAGCGAGACAGACAGAAGAGACGCCCGTGAGACAGACGAGACGCCCGTGAGACAGACAGACGAGACGCCAGCGACACAGACGAGACGCCAGCGAGACAGACGAGATGCCCGTGAGACAGACAGACGAGACGCCAGCGACACAGACGAGACGCCAGCGAGACAAACAGACGAGACGCCCGTGAGACAGACGAGACGCCCGTTATACAGACAGACGAGACGCCCGTGAGACAGACAGACGAGACGCCCGTGAGACAGACGAGACGCCCGTGAGACAGACAGACGAGACGCCCGTGAGACAGACGAGACGCCAGCGACACAGACGAGACGCCCGTGAGACAGACAGACGAGACGCCCGTGAGACACAGACGAGACGCCCGCGAGACAGACAGACGAGACGCCAGCGACACAGACGAGACGCCCGTGAGACAGACAGACGAGACGCCCGTGAGACAGACAGACGAGACGCCCGCGAGACAGACGAGACGCCCGTGAGACAGACAGACGAGACGCCCGTGAGACAGACAGACAAGACGACAGCGACACAGACGAGACGCCCGTGAGACAGACAGACGAGACGCCCGTGAGACAGACAGACGAGACGCCCGCGAGACAGACGAGACGCCCGTGAGACAGACAGACGAGACGCCCGTGAGACAGACAGACGAGACGACAGCGACACAGACGAGACGCCCGTGAGACAGACAGACGAGACGCCCGTGAGACAGACAGACGAGACGCCCGCGAGACAGACGAGACGCCCGTGAGACAGACAGACGAGACGCCCGTGAGACAGACAGACGAGACGCAAGCGACACAGACGAGACACCCGTTAGACAGACAGACGAGACGCAAGCGACACAGACGAGACGCCCGCGAGACAGACAGACGAGACGCCAGTGACACAGACGAGACACCCGTGAGACAGACAGACGAGACGCAAGCGACACAGACGAGACGCCCGCGAGACAGACATACGAGACGCCAGCGACACAGACGAGACGCCAGCGAGACAGACGAGACGCCCGAGAGACAGACGAGACGCCAGCGACACAGACAAGACGCCCGTGAGACAGACAGACGAGACGCCCGTGAGACAGACAGACGAGACGCCCGCGAGACAGACGAGACGCCCGTGAGACAGACAGACGAGACGCCAGCGACACAGACGAGACGCCAGCGAGACAGACGAGACGCCCGCGAGACAGACAGACGAGACGCCAGTGACACAGACGAGACACCCGTGAGACAGACAGACGAGACGCAAGCGACACAGACGAGACGCCCGCGAGACAGACATACGAGACGCCAGCGACACAGACGAGACGCCAGCGAGACAGACGAGACGCCCGTGAGACAGACAGACGAGACGCCCGCGAGACAGACAGACGAGACGCCAGCGACACAGACGAGACGCCCGTGAGACAGACAGACGAGACGCCAGCGACACAGACGAGACGCCCGTGAGACAGACGAGACGCCAGCGAGACAGACGAGACGCCCGTGAGACAGACAGACGAGACGCCAGCGAGACAGACGAGACGAGACGCAAGCGACACAGACGAGACGCCCGTGAGACAGACGAGACGCCAGCGAGACAGACAGAAGAGACGCCCGTGAGACAGACGAGACGCCCGTGAGACAGACAGACGAGACGCCAGCGACACAGACGAGATGCCAGCGAGACAGACGAGACGCCCGTGAGACAGACAGACGAGACGCCAGCGACACAGACGAGACGCCAGCGAGACAGACGAGATGCCCGTGAGACAGACAGACGAGACGCCAGCGACACAGACGAGACGCCAGCGAGACAAACAGACGAGACGCCCGTGAGACAGACGAGACGCCCGTTATACAGACAGACGAGACGCCCGTGAGACAGACAGACGAGACGCCCGTGAGACAGACGAGACGCCCGTGAGACAGACAGACGAGACGCCCGTGAGACAGACGAGACGCCAGCGACACAGACGAGACGCCCGTGAGACAGACAGACGAGACGCCCGTGAGACACAGACGAGACGCCCGCGAGACAGACAGACGAGACGCCAGCGACACAGACGAGACGCCCGTGAGACAGACAGACGAGACGCCCGTGAGACAGACAGACGAGACGCCCGCGAGACAGACGAGACGCCCGTGAGACAGACAGACGAGACGCCCGTGAGACAGACAGACAAGACGACAGCGACACAGACGAGACGCCCGTGAGACAGACAGACGAGACGCCCGTGAGACAGACAGACGAGACGCCCGCGAGACAGACGAGACGCCCGTGAGACAGACAGACGAGACGCCCGTGAGACAGACAGACAAGACGACAGCGACACAGACGAGACGCCCGTGAGACAGACAGACGAGACGCCCGTGAGACAGACAGACGAGACGCCCGCGAGACAGACGAGACGCCCGTGAGACAGACAGACGAGACGCAAGCGACACAGACGAGACACCCGTTAGACAGACAGACGAGACGCAAGCGACACAGACGAGACGCCCGCGAGACAGACAGACGAGACGCCAGTGACACAGACGAGACACCCGTGAGACAGACAGACGAGACGCAAGCGACACAGACGAGACGCCCGCGAGACAGACATACGAGACGCCAGCGACACAGACGAGACGCCAGCGAGACAGACGAGACGCCCGAGAGACAGACGAGACGCCAGCGACACAGACAAGACGCCCGTGAGACAGACAGACGAGACGCCCGTGAGACAGACAGACGAGACGCCCGCGAGACAGACGAGACGCCCGTGAGACAGACAGACGAGACGCCAGCGACACAGACGAGACGCCAGCGAGACAGACGAGACGCCCGCGAGACAGACAGACGAGACGCCAGTGACACAGACGAGACACCCGTGAGACAGACAGACGAGACGCAAGCGACACAGACGAGACGCCCGCGAGACAGACATACGAGACGCCAGCGACACAGACGAGACGCCCGTGAGACAGACGAGACGCCAGCGACACAGACAAGACGCCCGTGAGACAGACAGACGAGACGCCCGTGAGACAGACAGACGAGACGCCCGCGAGACAGACGAGACGCCCGTGAGACAGACAGACGAGACGCCCGTGAGACAGACGAGACGCCAGCGACACAGACGAGACGCCCGTGAGACAGACAGACGAGACGCCCGTGAGACACAGACGAGACGCCCGCGAGACAGACAGACGAGACGCCAGCGACACAGACGAGACGCCCGTGAGACAGACAGACGAGACGCCCGTGAGACAGACAGACGAGACGCCCGCGAGACAGACGAGACGCCCGTGAGACAGACAGACGAGACGCCAGCGAGACAGACGGACGAGACGTCCACGACACAGACGAGACGTCCACGAGACAGACGAGACAGACGAGACGTCCACGAGACAGACGAGACAGACGAGACGTCCACGAGACAGACGATACGTCCGCGAGACAGACAGACAAGACATCAGCGAGACAGACGAGACATCAGCCGAGACAGACGAGACGCCAGCGAGACAGACGAGACGCCCGCGAGACAGACGAGACGCCAGCGACACAGACGAGACGCCCGTGAGACAGACAGACGAGACGTCCACGAGACAGACTGACGAGACGCCCGCGAGACAGACGAGACGCCCGCGAGACAGACGAGACGCCAGCGACACAGACGAGACGCCCGTGAGACAGACAGACGAGACGCCCGTGAGACAGACAGACGAGACGTCCGCGACACAGACGAGACGCCAGCGAGACAGACGAGATGCCAGCGACACAGACGAGACGCCCGTGAGACACAGACGAGACGCCCGTGAGACACAGACGAGACGTCTGCGAGACAGACAGACGAGATGTCCATGAGACAGACAGACGAGACGCCCGCGAGACAGACAGACGAGACGTCCGCGAGACAGACAGACGAGACGTCCATGAGACAGACAGACGAGACGTCCGCGAGACAGACAGAC
The DNA here is from genome assembly GCA_024529925.1 of Ophthalmolycus amberensis. Lineage (NCBI taxonomy): Eukaryota > Metazoa > Chordata > Actinopteri > Perciformes > Zoarcidae > Ophthalmolycus > Ophthalmolycus amberensis. Next base: position 483,127 of record JAFEUB010001792.1, read on the forward strand.
GAGACGTCCACGACACAGACGAGACGTCCGCGAGACAGACAGACGAGACGTCCACGACACAGACGAGACGTCCGCGAGACAGACAGACGAGACGTCCACGAGACAGACGAGACAGACGAGACGTCCACGAGACAGACGAGACAGACGAGACGTCCACGAGACAGACGATACGTCCGCGAGACAGACAGACAAGACATCAGCGAGACAGACGAGACATCAGCCGAGACGTCAGCGAGACAGACGAGACGCCAGCGAGACAGACGAGACGCCCGCGAGACAGACGAGACGCCAGCGACACAGACGAGACGCCCGTGAGACAGACAGACGAGACGTCCATGAGAGACAGACGAGACGCCAGCGAGACAGACGAGACGCCAGCGACACAGACGAGACGCCCGTGAGACAGACAGACGAGACGTCCGCGAGACAGACAGACGAGACGTCCGCGACACAGACGAGACGCCAGCGAGACAGACGAGACGTCCAAGAGACAGACGAGACGTCTCCATAATGCGACACCATCAGACTTCCTGTTCACCTGAGGCTGCAGCAGTGTGCTCTCTGCTGATTGGCTCTGCTCAGGTGTCCCTTTACACGTGACCTCCTCTTCGCCGAGGTGGACCTTCGGTCTGGCCCCGCCGACCTCGTTGGATGTAGCAGGAGTGTGATCGGCTGAGGTTTGACTGATGTCCAAACCGGCCAATCCCTGAGTGAGCTGCTCGAGGCTGGGCTCCGTCTGATCGGACGAAAAACACAAAAATCAGATCTCGTTGTTTTTTTTCCTTCGGAGGTTCATCTCAGATGTACATTTACCGTGACGGCCTCCAGGCCTGCAGAGGGCAGCGGAGGTTTGTTTGGGTTGCTTGTGTCGGACTTCCTGCCCTTTCCTTTAGAACGACGATGCTTCAGGGCCGGCAGAGACGATCGCAGCGACTCTGAGACTGAATGAAACGGGAATGTCAGATGTGTTGACTTGAAACTAAACAGGATCAATTCATATACAACAGATGAAGTCCTGTACTGACTGCGTATCCTCAGCGACATCCAGTAGGGGGCGTGGTGTCGGATGACCTCGTTGATCGTTACCATGGCGCTGTGATGAGGAGGGGGGGGGGGAGTCACTAAGGAGGGAGGAGGGTCTCCTAGCAACACACTGGTGCACATCGCCATGGAGTCAGAGATGGACGACAGGTTATAACCTCCCTGAGAGAGACAGACAGGTCACTTCAACTTACTTCACTTTACATTCATGCAACGTGTGTGTCTTATGTGTGTACCTCCAGGATGAGCAGGACCCGCCCCCCAGCCAGTGACATCAGCAGGTGTGTGAGGTGGGCGTATCCCTCAGGGGTCACATGATATCCACCCAGTGGATCTCCTCGAGCGGCATCGAAACCGGCCGACACCAGAACCAGACCCGGGTTAAACTGTAGAGAGAATGTGAGGAACGGAACCATAACTAGCAGAGAACGAGCGAGCTGCTCCACCACCACACTCCATCCCGCCGCTCCTCTGATGCCTCCTGTCCTTCCACTCAGGACAAGCACCGGACATGGACCGAGCCTTCTCCACAGCTGCCCCTCCCTCTGGAACTCTCTCCCCAAACACATCCCAGACTGCACGGACGTACTACCTTTAAACTACTGCACAAGTATCTGATTACTGGTGAAACAAACCTCTGACATCTAAAGCGAGACTATGGCGGACCAAAGCCAAGTCTCCCTTCAGTCGCTAATGGACGCGATCAGCCAGTGTGAATCTGACTTCATATCACGGCTTGATGATTCTACAAAAACCATTAATAGGGCGGTGGGAGAGGTAACCACCAAACTAGAAATTCTGGGCGACCAAATCACTGCAGTGCAACCAAGACCACACGGAGGACTTCAAAACCCGCATCAGCCACATTGAAGAAGAAAAGAGTTGCCTGAAGCAGAAGGCCACTCAATGGAGGATTACAGCAGACGCTCCAACATTGGGATGGTTGAAGGTCCAGAAGAGGCAGAAGGCCGGGATGCATTGGGTTTGTGCAGCAGCTGACCCGACACCTCTTGGGTCAGGAACACGGTAATGGAGAGAGCTCACTCAGCCCCACACAGAGGAACCACAACACACGCTCAACCGGTCCAAGGCCGGTCCTGGGAAGCTTCCTGGGTTTCCAGGATAAAGTGAAAACTCTTGGCCTTTCCAGACTAAAGGGCGAGCTCCTCATCAACAACACCAGGATCCACTTCTACCCGACGACAGCGCAGAGCTCTCGAAGCTGCGGCGTGAGTTTGACCACATCAAAAACAAACTTCGGGATATGAACATGGAATACTCGCTTCTTTATCCTCCGTTCTCCGCATCGACTGTTTCACAATCCCAAGGATGCAGAGGAACCAGCAAACGTATGGATAAGCAGACGATTAACTCCCCTAATTATATCCCTCCCTCTTTCATTTATTTTCTTTTTTGATTTCTAGAAATAGAAACACATAGCATCTGACGTTGAGGGTAAAGAGCAGCACACTGGATCTTTAAATGCAGCAAAAATAAATGAGAACCTATCGGCCTACATACGCAAACATAATGTGTGTGGCATGTGTGGGCCATAACTTTGTAAAAGAAAAGGGTTGTTAATCGGACACTGAACACTATAAATATGAGGACTAACTGAAAGCCAGTATGTAATATTCTTTTCCATTTATTTGTTCTTTGTGTGCTTTCGTTCTTGCTTTTCCTTTACGGTTACGACTGAGAACAGACTTAGTCGGTAATACTTATTTGTTACTGTTGTAAAAGAAACTAGGAACTGAGAAACAGCTGCATGAAGGTTGTGGATGTGCTTCACATGGAGTATGCAGAGTGAGCGGTAGGAGGTCATCTGGAAACTCCACAAGCTGGAGCTTTAGGGAGGGCAAGGGGAATATGTTGTCTTTCATGTTTTGTATTTTCGTTGATTTTTTAATTTGTTTATATTGTGATTTATATCATCATCTTCCACTTATGCCTCTAAGGGTCAAAACACGGTCTATTTACGACAAACCGACCAATATGGAATTAATAACAGCTCAGCAAATGACCTTTCCCTCAATTATATATTCATAATGCCAAGATCTGAAGAATTGACAATCCACAGCTGGAATATCAAAGGTGCTAATCATCCAACCAAAAAGATGAAAATATTGAACTACCAAAGGAGAGAGCAGATATTGCTTTACTGCAGGAGACCCGTTAAAGCAAGGAGGAGCATGATGAGCTGAACAAAGACTGGTAGCTCAGCTGTGTTCTGCATCTTATTCCACCAGAAGTAGAGGAGTGGCGATTATTATGAGGAAACAATTACCTTTTGTCATTGAGACCCAAACGGGTGCTCTGTATTAGTTCAAGGTCATCTATATGGAGAACATATTGTTATTGTGAATGTCTACGCCCACCGAACTCACCACCAGACTTTTTTACCAGGCTTGCTGAATTGACGACCTCTTATAAATCTCTAAATATCATTATTGGGGGAGACTGGAACTACATCTTGAATCCTAATTTAGATCGATCTCCAGAGGCTAAATGTTTAAGTAAGAGTTCTAAAACTATTGTCAAGATAATGAATGAAATGGGATGGGTAGACCCCACAGTGAAAGACTTTACATTCTACTCAAATCCCCAGAACTCTTATTCTAGACTAGATTACTTCCTTATTCCACGTACATTAGCATCCTCAGTTCTAAATTGTAGGATTGGCTCAATTCATATATCAGACCACGCCCCAATTAGTCTCATTTTAACTTTGCAAAGCCCGGTATACACCTATAACTGGCAATGCAATAAAGCCATCTTATCAGACCCAGAATTCTGCGATTACATGAGGAAAGAGCTTTCTGTGTTCTTGGAAATTAACGACAACGGTTCTGTAAATCCATCCATACTCTGGGAAACTACTAAAGTATATTTGAGAGGGCTAATTATTTCATTTTGTAGCAGAAAAAAGAAGAAAATTATATCTGAACAGAAAAACCTAGAGGCAGAAGTTGTGAACAGATGCATAAACAGCATCCAAATAAAGAAAACTACGAAAAAATGTCTGTTGTGAGGGCTGCTCTGAATACCTTAATCTCCCAACAAACTGAGAAACTATCATTTTCTAAAAAACAAAAGTTGTATGAATATGGGAACAAACCAGGAAAGTTACTCTCTAAACTTTTAAGCAACCATAAGAGTCATAACTCTGTCTCATGCCTGAAAACCTCGAGCGGAGAACGTTGTTTTAAATCTGAAGAGATCAATGCTACATTTACCAATTATTACAAATCACTTCATACATCAGAAATAAATAAAAGCGACTCTCAAATAAAAAGCTTTTTAGAACATTTAAACCTTCCACAAATGAATGATCAACAACAACTGGCTCTAAATAAGCCAACTACATGTACAGAGATAGAGGAAGATATTAATGACATTCCTTCTGGGAAAGCAGCTGGCCCAGACGGCTTTCCCCCAGAAATATAGAAAACATTCAAAGACATTTTTATTCCACTCTTAAGTAAAATGTACGAATATTCCCTCCTGAATCAAAAGCTACCTGAATCAACACAGACGGCGTCAATTGCCTTAATACCAAAGCCAGGTAAAAATCCAGAGGAACCTTCCTCATATAGACCAATTAGTCTGCAATGTGTGGAAAACTAAATATTGGCCAAGCTCTTAGCTAAAAGACTCGACCCCATCCTACCCACCATCATCGGGCCTGACCAAACAGGATTTGTGCAAGGTCGCCACTCCTACACTAATGTGAGGCGTCTGTTGGGGGTCATCCAATTTGCCAAAAATAAACCTCTAGATTCTATGGTGGTTTCCTTAGACGCTGATCTAAGTTTATCTGGAAAAACAAATGTCCTAAAATGAGGCTGGAGAAACTTCAACTGCCAGTGGTAAATGGGGGTCTAGCAGTACCAAACGTTCAATACTATCACTGGTATAGACAACTGAAGAATGTATCAGAATGGGTGGCACAAGACCCCAAATCAATATGGTTGGACTTCGAATTGCAAGGATGTAACACGTTTTCATTGTCAAGCATACCATTCTTAAATAATGTTAAACGAGCATCGAGCATTAGGGACAACTTCATAATAAGTAACATCCTAAGCACATGGATAAAGGTAAAGAAGGCATTCTCCAACAATAGAAGATACTCTTTTTATGCACCGATTGTTAATAACCCAGATTTTACTCCTTCCTGCATGAATCCTGGTTTTAAAGAATGGAACACATATGTGATTAAGGTGATAAATGATCTCTATAAAGGTGGCACTATGAAATCATTCAATCAACTTCAGGAAGAGTACGGGCTACCCAAGACTCACTTCTTCTGATTTTTACAAATACGCAGTTTCTTAAACTCTATAGCCCAATATAAGGAAGGTCATGGACCAGAGCAGATAGAGACAATCATCCACCAGGTCTGTCAGCTGAAGAGGAAAAAAACAAGTTACATTTACCATAAACAGTTTTCTTTAAGCAATATAAGTACTCACAGCTGCAGGCAATCATGGGAACGAGATCTTAAAACTGCAATCACAGATCGCCAATGGAAAACAATCATGTTAAATAGCAAAAGAATATGTAGCAATTACAAATCCCAAGAAACTCAGTTTAAGATCATACATAAATTACAAACTACCCCATACTGCAGGAGCAAATATGACAAGGACTGCTCTGGAGTATGTGTAAGATGCAAGCAGCATGTAGGCCCCTACGTGCACTTAATGTGGCTTTGCCCGGTAATTCACACATTTTGGGTTGAAATTGGGAACCAAATATCCTCCATAACACAATGTCCTATTGAGCTCAATCCTCTACAATGCATCCTAGGCCCAGACGCTGCCTCACCTGTATTAAACAGATATAAAAGAATCCTCAGTATTCTATGGTACTGTGCACGGTTATCAATCTTACAGCACTGGCTAGATGATGCAAAACCATCTGTTTCAAGTTGGCTCTATAATGTTCTTCAGTTAATCCCACTGGAAAGGCTCACACATGTTCTCCGAGGAGACATAGATGGGTTCTTCTCTGTTTGGAACCCTGTTAACGCCCAGACTATCGCAGACCGACGCCCAGACCATCGCAGACCGACCCCCAGACCATCGCAGACCGACCCCCAGACCATCGCAGACCGACCCCCAGACCATCGCAGACCAACCCCCAGACCATCGCAGACCGACCCCCAGACCATCGCAGACCAACCCCCAGACCATCGCAGACCGACCCCAAGACCATCGCAGACCAACCCCCAGACCATCGCAGACCAACCCCCAGACCATCGCAGACCGACCCCCAGACTATCGCAGACCGACCCCAAGACCATCGCAGACCAACCCCCAGACCATCGCAGACCGACCCCCAGACCATCGCAGACCGACCCCAAGACCATCGCAGACCGACCCCCAGACCATCGCAGACCGACCCCCAGACCATCGCAGACCGACCCCCAGACCATCGCAGACCGACCCCAAGACCATCGCAGACCGACCCCCAGACCATCGCAGACCGACCCCCAGACCATCGCAGACCGACCCCCAGACCATCGCAGACCGACCCCAAGACCATCGCAGACCGACCCCCAGACCATCGCAGACCGACCCCCAGACCATCGCAGACCGACCCCAAGACCATCGCAGACCGACCCCCAGACCATCGCAGACCGACCCCCAGACTATCGCAGACCGACCCCCAGACAGAGGGCTGGGCGGTATGAACAAAAATGCATATCACGGTATTTTGTAAGATTCTGGCGGTTTCACGGTATATCACGGTATTTTCTTTCCACGTTGAAGCATTAATTAATTTATTAAATTTATTTAAAAGGGACCATGTACAGTTTAAACATAAATGTCTCCATTCGATGCACTGTACCAGATTGTAGCTTCAGCTAATTTGCATCTGCAGTCCCTTGGCAGGTCAAACAAGGACAAGACAACAACACAGTAAAAGGAAAAGACATAACACAGAGATATACCACAAAAAACATACAAGACACCCAACACAACGCTACACACAAATAGCACATCAAAAATGAATGTGTGTCAATAAAATCAAGTCATAAAAGACAAGAATTGAGGTCAGTGTGTGCAGTGTTGTGCAGTTTTTAAAAGACTTTTCAAGTTGGCTTTAAAAGTGCTAATAGTGCTGCAGCTCCTCACAGCTTCAGGCTGTTCCACTGCTGTGTTGCTTTTACGGAAAAGGCTGATTGACCAAAAGTAGTGCGGCGAAATGGTATTTTAAAGAACCGGTGTCTTCCTTTCCGTCACTTCCTGTTTCCTTCACCTACATTCCCCTGGGTCCTAAGTCCCTCCAAGTACAGCTTCTTATCACCCTCTATGTACCAACCTACATTTATAACAAATACCACACATATTACGGTAATCAGCGTTGCATATGTGTCTGACCTAAATACCGTTTGTTGTTCAGTCTGTGTTCATCCTGCATCGCTCTCTTCTGTTCTTTAATGTAACGTTACTGGAGCGACAGAGCCTCTCAGCTGTTAGCAGACTGTTGTTAGTGAGCTTTACCCAGCATGCAGTTCGGCGGTGAAATTTTATAAATGTACAATTATAAGTGTTACAAATTGTTTATGTGTCACAAACTGTTGTGTTGTGGTGTTTTACTGTTAAATAGCGTTAGTTGTGGGTTATTAATTGTTGTTATAAAGTTATAACCATGACTAGGGTTCCCTCTCAATACAGCTAAGACAACTAGCTCCGACCGTAGCGCTCATAGTGGCGAACAATATATTTTGACCCCCTACCATCACAGCCTGACCCCTACCATCACAGCCTGACCCCTACCATCACAGCCTGACCCCTACCATCACAGCCTGACCCCTACCATCACAGACTGACCCCTACCATCACAGACTGACCCCTACCATCACAGACTGACCCCTACCATCACAGACTGACCCCTACCATCACAGACTGACCCCTACCATCACAGACAGACCCCTACCATCACAGACAGACCCCTACCATCACAGCCTGACCCCTACCATCACAGCCTGACCCCTAACATCACAGACAGACCCCTACCATCACAGACAGACCCCTACCATCACAGACAGACCCCTACCATCACAGACTGACCCCTACCATCACAGACAGACCCCTACCATCAGACAGACCCCTACCATCACAGCCTGACCCCTACCATCACAGCCTGACCCCTAACATCACAGCCCGACCCCTAACATCACAGACTGACCCCTACCATCACAGACAGACCCCTACCATCACAGACAGACCCCTACCATCACAGACTGACCCCTAACATCACAGCCTGACCCCTACCATCACAGACAGACCCCTACCATCACAGACTGACCCCTACCATCACAGACAGACCCCTACCATCACAGCCTGACCCCTACCATCACAGACTGACCCCTAACATCACAGACTGACCCCTAACATCACAGACAGACCCCTACCATCACAGCCTGACCCCTAACATCACAGACTGACCCCTACCATCACAGACAGACCCCTACCATCACAGCCTGACCCCTAACATCACAGACAGACCCCTACCATCACAGACAGACCCCTACCATCACAGACTGAGACTGACCCCTACCATCACAGACAGACCCCTACCATCACAGCCTGACCCCTCCCATCACAGACTGACCCCTACCATCACAGACTGACCCCTACCATCACAGCCTGACCCCTACCATCACAGACTGACCCCTACCATCACAGCCTGACCCCTACCATCACAGCCTGACCCCTACCATCACAGCCTGACCCCTACCATCACAGACTGACCCCTACCATCACAGCCTGACCCCTACCATCACAGACTGACCCCTACCATCACAGCCTGACCCCTACCATCACAGACTGACCCCTACCATCACAGCCTGACCCCTACCATCAGAGACTGACCCCTACCATCAGAGACTGACCCCTACCATCACAGCCTGACCCCAGATCAGAGGACTCCATCACTGAAGTGTGCGTTTCTGTGTTTCTGTGTACCTCGGTGGCGATCGGCATGACCACACTGTGAAAGGCAGCGAGGTAGTCCGAGTCTCCCATCCGCCCACCGCTCCACGCCACGTTGACGTTAAACCCCGCCCCCTTGGAAACGCCCACCCTGTCGGGGGCGGCGTCTTCCGAAGACGGGAAGAACGTCCCGTTGTCATAGCGATGGAGGGAGATGTACAGGACACTGGAGACAGAGAGAAAACACTTCACTTTAATTAATTGTACATCACTTTACTTTACTTTAATGTTCACCATAAATCTTTGCATCCATTCACTTTACTTCAGTCTCGTCACACTCACCTGTCGTCGTCCTCGAACATGTGCTGCGTCCCGTTGCCGTGGTGAACGTCCCAGTCCAGGATGAGGACTCGCAGAGGTGCATCATGGGATATTTTCTGGGCGTGGCGAGCAGCGAGAGCTGCCGTGTTGAAGAAACAGAAACCACACGGAGAATCTCTCTCTGCGTGATGACCAGGAGGACGAACGATGGCCACGCCATTACTCACCTAAGAGACGGACAGGTACACGTCTGTTCCTATACTGTACAGCAGGTACTGTAGTACTTATACTGTAGTATTTATACTGTAGTATATATACTGTACAGCAACTACTGTAGTAGTTGCTGTACAGTAACTACAGTAGTAGTAGGCCTGAGCTTTATCCAGCATGCAGTTCGGCGGTGAAATTTTATAAATGTACAATTATTAGTGTTACAAATTGTTTATGTGTCACAAACTGTTGTGTTGTGGTGTTTTACTGTTAAATAGCGTTAGTTGTGGGTTATTAATTGTTGTTATAAAGTTATAACCATGACTAGGGTTCCCTCTCAATACAGCTAAGACAACTAGCTCCGACCGTAGCGCTCATAGTGGCGAACAATATATTTTGACCCCCTACCATCACAGACTGACCCCTACCATCACAGACAGACCCCTACCATCACAGACAGACCCCTACCTTCACAGACTGACCCCTACCATCACAGACTGACCCCTACCATCACAGACAGACCCCCCAGTAGAGCCAGGATCACTTGTTGGTGATCCTGGCTCTACTCAACTACTGTAGTATTTATACTGAGTGCGTGTTACCTGTGTGTGTGTGTGTGTGTGTGTGTGTTACCTGTGTGTGAATGTTACCTGTGTGTGTGTGTGTGTGTGTGTTACCTGTGTGTGTGTGTTACCTGTGTGAGTGTTACCTGTGTGTGTGTGAGTGTTACCTGTGTGTGTGTTACCTGTGTGTGTGTTACCTGTGTGAGTGTTACCTGTGTGAGTGTTACCTGTGTGTGTTACCTGTGTGTGTGTGTTACCTGTGTGAGTGTTACCTGTGTGAGTGTTACCTGTGTGTGTGTGAGTGTTACCTGTGTGTGTGTGAGTGTTACCTGTGTGAGTGTTACCTGTGTGAGTGTTACCTGTGTGAGTGAGTGTTACCTGTGTGAGTGTTACCTGTGTGAGTGTTACCTGTGTGAGTGTTACCTGTGTGTGTGTGAGTGTTACCTGTGTGTGTGTGAGTGTTACCTGTGTGAGTGTTACCTGTGTGAGTGTGTGTTACCTGTGTGTGTGTTACCTGTGTGTGTGTTACCTGTGCGAGTGTTACCTGTGCGAGTGTTACCTGTGTGAGTGTTACCTGTGTGTGAGTGTTACCTGTGTGTGAGTGTTACCTGTGTGAGTGTTACCTGTGTGTGAGTGTTGTGTGTGTGTGTGTGTGTGTTACCTGTGCGAGTGTTACCTGTGTGTGTGTGTTACCTGTGTGAGTGTTACCTGTGTGTGTTACCTGTGCGAGTGTTACCTGTGTGTGAGTGTTACCTGTGTGAGTGTTACCTGTGTGAGTGTTACCTGTGTGAGTGTTACCTGTGTGTGTGTGTGTGTGTGTTACCTGTGCGAATGTTACCTGTGTGTGTGTTACCTGTGTGTGTGTTACATGTGTGAGTGTTACCTGTGTGTGTGTTACCTGTGTGAGTGTTACCTGTGTGAGTGTTACCTGTGTGTGTGTGTGTGTGTTACCTGTGCGAGTGTTACCTGTGTGTGTGTTACCTGTGTGAGTGTTACCTGTGTGAGTGTTACCTGTGTGAGTGTTACCTGTGTGTGAGTGTTACCTGTGTGTGTGTGTGTGTTACCTGTGCGAGTGTTACCTGTGTGTGTGTGTTACCTGTGTGTGTGTTACCTGTGTGAGTGTTACCTGTGTGTGAGTGTTACCTGTGCGAGTGTTACCTGTGTGTGAGTGTTACCTGTGTGTGTGTGTGTGTGTGTGTGTGTTACCTGTGCGAGTGTTACCTGTGTGTGTGTTACCTGTGTGAGTGTTACCTGTGTGAGTGTTACCTGTGTGTGAGTGTTACCTGTGTGTGTGTGTGTGTTACCTGTGCGAGTGTTACCTGTGTGTGTGTGTTACCTGTGTGTGTGTTACCTGTGTGTGTGTTACCTGTGTGTGTGTTACCTGTGTGAGTGTTACCTGTGTGTGAGTGTTACCTGTGCGAGTGTTACCTGTGTGTGAGTGTTACCTGTGTGTGTGTGTGTGTGTGTGTGTGTTACCTGTGCGAGTGTTACCTGTGTGTGTGTGTTACCTGTGTGAGTGTTACCTGTGTGTGTTACCTGTGCGAGTGTTACCTGTGTGTGAGTGTTACCTGTGTGAGTGTTACCTGTGTGAGTGTTACCTGTGTGTGAGTGTTACCTGTGTGTGTGTGTGTGTGTGTTACCTGTGTGAGTGTTACCTGTGTGAGTGTTACCTGTGTGAGTGTTACCTGTGTGTGAGTGTTACCTGTGTGTGTGTGTGTGTGTGTGTGTTACCTGTGTGAGTGTTACCTGTGTGAGTGTTACCTGTGTGTGAGTGTTACCTGTGTGTGTGTGTGTGTGTGTTACCTGTGCGAGTGTTACCTGTGTGTGTGTTACCTGTGTGTGTGTTACCTGTGTGTGTGTGTTACATGTGTGAGTGTTACCTGTGTGTGTGTTACCTGTGTGAGTGTTACCTGTGTGAGTGTTACCTGTGTGAGTGTTACCTGTGTGTGTGTGTGTGTGTTACCTGTGTGAGTGTTACCTGTGTGTGTGTTACCTGTGTGAGTGTTACCTGTGTGAGTGTTACCTGTGTGTGAGTGTTACCTGTGTGTGTGTGTGTGTTACCTGTGCGAGTGTTACCTGTGTGTGTGTGTTACCTGTGTGTGTGTTACCTGTGTGAGTGTTACCTGTCCTGTGAGGACTCTCTCCACAGCAGTGAAACATCCTCCAGCAGCCAGCAGAGCGGACTGGAAGCTCTGGTTGTTGATGAAGATGGAGTTGAACTCGTGACCTAGTTTGTGCAGATCTCTGGGCTTCATCACTGAGGTGCCCTTCATCTGCTCAATGTGCTGTACACTGCTCTCACACACACACGATCAACATATCATGTATATGTTGTTATGTTTATTGTTTAATCTTGATGGGTTCAAGTAACATATATATATATACACACATGTATTGTGTATGTACCTGTGACACCTGGACAACTCCTCCTCTGTTGCTAAGCGAGCTGGTATCCGTTGGCAGCGATCGACCAATCCCAGCTGCTGATGTTTGGAGAAGATTTTAAAGATTCTCTGAGGCTGTTCAGGGTGATGTCTGCAGAGAGAGTCACATCCACGTTACCTCTACGCACATCTATTCACTATGCAGGCTGTTTATATACACAGGTAAATATATATACATACACAGTATATTTATGTATACAGTATATATATATATACACACTGTATATATAAAACATCTGTAACACTGTTCACTCTGATGGTAGCTCACCTGTCCCACATGTTCAGGTGCTCCATCATCCTCTCGTCATAGACCAGACCTGTTACGGTGGCAACAGAGTGAGCCGGGCATGTCTGCTTTGTGCTCTGCTGATTGGTTGTTGCTCTCATGACACGGCCCTCAGCCAATGGGCCGCCTTCTGCACAAGGAGGGTTAACAGTGAGGGAGTCACTTTATGACCTTAAACAAACATTCCTCTGAATATTATTTATGCTTCTTGTTCTGCCACCAAAGTCCATTCCAGAATCGATGAATTCAGCCATGCTGATATTTAACAGAGTGTAATATGTGATGATGTAGTTTCTCACCCAGTGTTTGCAGAGACACCCAGTGAGGATACAGAGCTGAGACAGTCTGAGAGATGGACTGCAGAGCACTGACAGACAGACAGACAGGTGGTTAGAAATCAACACTGATACTGATGAACAGGAGTGACTCAGGTGTGACTCAGGAGTGACTCAGGTGTGACTCAGGAGTGACTGAGGAGTGACTCAGGAGTGACTCAGGAGTGACTCAGGTGTGACTGAGGAGTGACTCAGGAGTGACTCAGGAGTGACTCAGGAGTGACTCAGGAGTGACTCAGGAGTGACTGAGGAGTGACTGAGGAGTGACTCAGGTCTGACTGAGGAGTGACTCAGGAGTGACTCAGGTGTGACTGAGGAGTGACTGAGGAGTGACTCAGGTGTGACTCAGGAGTGACTGAGGAGTGACTCAGGAGTGACTCAGGTGTGACTCAGGAGTGACTGAGGAGTGACTCAGGAGTGACTCAGGTGTGACTCACGAGTGACTCAGGAGTGACTCAGGTGTGACTCAGGAGTGACTCAGGTGTGACTCAGGTGTGACTGAGGAGTGACTCAGGTGTGACTGAGGACTGAGGTTGGTGTGACTCAGGAGTGACTCAGGTGTGACTCAGGTGTGACTCAGGAGTGACTCAGGTGTGACTGAGGAGTGACTCAGGTGTGACTCAGGAGTGACTCAGGAGTGACTGAGGAGTGACTCAGGTGTGACTCAGGTGTTCCACATGTCACCTGTCAGAGGGAGCGGTGGGTGGGGTCAGAGGAGGACAGGCTCCTCCCAGCAGAGCTCTCACACAGGCTGCAGCGCCCTCCGCTGTCGACTGCAGGTTATAACCTCCCTGCACACAATTATAATAATTATCATTATCATGTTACTATAAGAAAAGAGAACTACAGCTCCAGTGCACACACACACAATAACATAAGCTACACACAGATGATGTGAAACAGTTTTTACCTCGAGAGCAAAAACAAGTCGACCTTCTGCCAAACTCATCAGCATGTGAGTCAGAACATGAAAACACTGAGGAGTGACACACATGTCCCCCTGAACACACACACACAATAAAAAGATTAAATACATCCATTATATTTATTGTCATTGATCTCAGGTTGGTGGAGCTTTTACCTTCTGATCTCCGACTGCAGCATCAAATCCAGCAGAAACCAGAACCAGCTGAGGCTGAAACTGAACACACACGCACACACATATATCACATATTTCATAAATATATTATCCTGTCGGTGTGTGTGTGTGTGTGTGAGAGAGTGAGTG
>JAFEUB010001792.1:502500-522500 GCA_024529925.1 Ophthalmolycus amberensis
TGTGTGTGTGTGTATGTGTGTGTATGTGTCTGCGTGTGTGTGTGTTCTTACAGGATGAAGATACACTGAGTCATATTTCTCAGACAGAGTGTGAAGTTCACTTTCTGTCATCGTCTGAGTCGACTTCATCAGATCAAAATATTGTTTCCTACAAACACAAGAAGGTAAAGAACAATAGAGAACAATAAAGAGCTATAGAGAACAGTAGAGAACAGTAGAGAACGGTAGAGAACGGTAGAGAACGGCAGAGAACAACAGAGAACGGTAGAGAAGAGTAGAGAACGGTAGAGAACGGTAGAGAACAATAGAGAACGGTCGAGAACGGTGGAGAACAATAGAGAACGGTAGAGAACGGTAGAGAACAATAGAGAACGGTAGAGAAGAGTAGAGAACGGTAGAGAACAATAGAGAACGGTAGAGAACGGTCGAGAACGGTAGAGAACAATAGAGAACGGTAGAGAAGAGTAGAGAACGGTAGAGAACAATAGAGAACGGTAGAGAAGAGTAGAGAACGGTAGAGAACGGTAGAGAACAATAGAGAACGGTCGAGAACGGTGGAGAACAATAGAGAACGGTAGAGAACAGTAAAGAGCTGTAGAGAACGGTAGAGAACAATAGAGAATGGTAGAGAACAATAGAGAACGGTAGAGAATAGAGAACGGTAGAGAACAGTAGAGAATAATAGAGAACAATAGAGAACAGTAAAGAGCTGTAGAGAACGGTAGAGAACAATAGAGAACGGTAAAGAGCTGTCGAGAACGGTAGAGAACAATAGAGAACGGTAAAGAGCGGTAGAGAACGGTAGAGAATGGTAGAGAACAATAGAGAACGGTAGAGAATAATAGAGAACAGTAAAGAGCTGTAGAGAACGGTAGAGAACAATAGAGAACGGTAGAGAACGGTAGAGAACAATAGAGAACGGTAGAGAACAATAGAGAACGGTAGAGAACAATAGAGAACAGTAAAGAGCTGTAGAGAACAATAGAGAACAATAGAGAATGGTAAAGAGCTGTAGAGAACAATAGAGAACTGTTGAGAACAATAGAGAACAGTAAAGAGCTGTAGAGAACGGTAGAGAACAATAGAGAATGGTAGAGAACGGTAGAGAACAATAGAGAACGGTAGAGAACAATAGAGAACGGTAGAGAACAATAGAGAACAGTAAAGAGCTGTAGAGAACAATAGAGAACAGTAGAGAACAATAGAGAATGGTAAAGAGCTGTAGAGAACAATAGAGAACAATAGAGAACAGTAAAGAGCTGTAGAGAACGGTAGAGAACAATAGAGAACGGTAGAGAACAATAGAGAATGGTAAAGAGCTGTAGAGAACGGTAGAGAACAATAGAGAATGGTAAAGAGCTGTAGAGAACGGTAGAGAATGGTAAAGAACGGTAGAGAACAATAGAGAACAGTAAAGAGCTGTAGAGAACGGTAGAGAACAATAGAGAACAGTAAAGAGCTGTAGTGAACGGTAGAGAACAATAGAGAACAGTAAAGAGCTGTAGAGAACGGTAGCGAACAATAGAGAACGGTAGAGAACAATAGAGAACAGTAAAGAGCTGTAGAGAACGGTAGAGAACAATAGAGAACGGTAAAGAGCTGTCGAGAACGGTAGAGAACAATAGAGAACGGTAAAGAGCGGTAGAGAACGGTAGAGAATGGTAGAGAACAATAGAGAACGGTAGAGAATAATAGAGAACAGTAAAGAGCTGTAGAGAACGGTAGAGAACGGTAGAGAACGGTAGAGAACAATAGAGAACGGTAGAGAACAATAGAGAACAGTAAAGAGCTGTAGAGAACAATAGAGAACAGTAGAGAACAATAGAGAACGGTAAAGAGCTGTAGAGAACAATAGAGAACTGTTGAGAACAATAGAGAACAGTAAAGAGCTGTAGAGAACGGTAGAGAACAATAGAGAATGGTAGAGAACGGTAGAGAACAGTAAAGAGCTGTAGAGAACAGTAGAGAACAAAAGAGAATGGTAGGGAACAGTAGAGAACAGTAAAGAGCTGTAGAGAACGGTAGAGAACAATAGAGAACAGTAAAGAGCTGTAGGAGAACGGTAGAGAACAATAGAGAATGGTAGAGAACGGTAGAGAACAGTAAAGAGCTGTAGCGAACGGTAGAGAACGGTAGAGAACAATAGAGAACAGTAAAGAGCTGTAGAGAACGGTAGAGAACAATAGAGAATGGTAGAGAACAATAGAGAACAGTAAAGAGCTGTAGAGAACGGTAGAGAATAGAGAACGGTAGAGAACAATAGAGAACAGTAAAGAGCTGTAGAGAACGGTAGAGAACAATAGAGAACGGTAGAGAACAATAGAGAACAGTAAAGAGCTGTAGAGAACGGTAGAGAACAATAGAGAACAGTAAAGAGCTGTAGAGAACGGTAGAGAACAATAGAGAACAGTAAAGAGCTGTAGAGAACGGTAGAGAACAATAGAGAACAGTAAAGAGCTGTAGAGAACGGTAGAGAACAATAGAGAACAGTAAAGAGCTGTAGAGAACGGTAGAGAACAATAGAGAACAGTAAAGAGCTGTAGAGAACGGTAGAGAACAATAGAGAATGGTAGAGAACAATAGAGAACAGTGAAGAGCTGTAGAGAACGGTAGAGAACAATAGAGAACGGTAGAGAACAATAGAGAACAGTAAAGAGCTGTCGAGAACGGTAGAGAACAATAGAGAACAATAGAGAACAGTAAAGAGCTGTAGAGAACGGTAGAGAACAATAGAGAACGGTAGAGAACAATAGAGAATGGTAAAGAGCTGTAGAGAACGGTAGAGAACAATAGAGAATGGTAAAGAGCTGTAGAGAACGGTAGAGAATGGTAAAGAACGGTAGAGAACAATAGAGAACAGTAAAGAGCTGTAGAGAACGGTAGAGAACAATAGAGAACAGTAAAGAGCTGTAGTGAACGGTAGAGAACAATAGAGAACAGTAAAGAGCTGTAGAGAACGGTAGCGAACAATAGAGAACGGTAGAGAACAATAGAGAACAGTAAAGAGCTGTAGAGAACAATAGAGAACGGTAAAGAGCTGTAGAGAACGGTAGAGAACAATAGAGAATGGTAAAGAGCTGTAGAGAATGGTAGAGAACAATAGAGAACGGTAGAGAACAATAGAGAACGGTAAAGAGCTGTAGAGAACGGTAGAGAACAATAGAGAACGGTAAAGAGATGTAGAGAACGGTAGAGAACGGTAGAGAACAATAGAGAACGGTAAAGAGCTGTAGAGAACGGTAGAGAACAATAGAGAACGGTAAAGAGCTGTAGAGAACGGTAGAGAACAATAGAGAATGGTAAAGAGCTGTAGAGAACGGTAGAGAACAATAGAGAATGGTAAAGAGCTGTAGAGAACGGTAGATACATTGAGTCTTCAGTGTTTGTGACTCACATGTGAACGAGCAGCAGTTCTTCTTCTACAGCCTCTCTGATCTGAAACAAACACACATAGCGCCCCCTTCAGGTACATCACGTAAACATCAATATATAAATATCAAAGTTCAATGTGTGTTTCTCTGTGTAACTGCGATTATTGTTAATTATTCACGTTACTGTTGAAAGGATCAGCAGATCTGAAGTTACTCTTTAATGGAGTCAAGCATCTGCTCGGTTCAATCAGTGTTTAGTTGAACTGAAGCAGGGAAACATTCAGAACAACCTTCCAGCTTGTTCTAGGCTGCTTTTATTGTGAAACTCTGAAACAGGAAGTGGTCAGACCTGGACTCTGGTGCAGTGAGACAGCAGGTCCTGTCTGTCCAGCTCCTCCATGATGGCCGTCACTCTGTCGGGTCTCTCTGGATGACTGAAGATCAATCAGGACTACCGATTAGTGCCCCGCCCCTTCCTCACGTTCATATTAAGTGACATCATGATGTTTAGAGGACAAGCCCCGCCCCTTCCTCACATCTCTATTAAGTGACATCATGTTCCATAAATTACACAGATTCAAACAATTTAAACTGGATCAAATACTTATTGATCTCTTATGTGTACTAATAACAATAAGAGGAAGGGGGCGGGGCTTACCTGGCGTCCCAGAGGTTCTTATGATGAGTGAAGATGTCGGAGTAAACGAGACCTGTTCCTGAGACCTGGGACCTGCTGGACACGTCCTGGAAACACAGTAACACACACAGTTGTGTTTTACTTGGCGTCAGCAGGATGTAACTCACCCAGCAGCTGATACTAGAGAGGAGTATTATGTGTACTGTGTGTACTGTGAGTACTGTGTGTACTATGAGTACTGTGTGTACTGTGAGTACTGTGAGTACTGTGTGTACTGTGAGTATTGTGTGTACTGTGTGTACGATGAGTGCTGTGTGTACTGTGAGTACTGTGAGTACTGTGTGTACTGTGTGTACTGTGAGTACTGTGAGTACTGTGTGTACTGTTTGTACTGTGAGTACTGTGAGTACTGTGTGTACTGTGTGTACTGTGTGTACTGTGAGTACTGTGAGTACTGTGTGTACTGTGTGTACTGTGAGTACTGTGAGTACTGAGTACTGTGAGTACTGTGTGTGCTGTGTGTGCTGTGTGTACTGTGAGTACTGTGAGTACTGTGAGTACTGTGAGTACTGTGTGTACTGAGTACTGTGTGTACTGTGTGTACTGTGTGTACTGTGAGTACTGTGTGTACTGTGTGTACTGTGAGTACTGCGTGTACTGTGTGTACTGTGTGTACTGTGTGTACTGAGTACTGTGAGTACTGTGTGTACTGTGTGTACTGTGTGTACTGTGAGTACTGTGTGTACTGTGTGTACTGTGTGTACTGTGTGTACTGAGTACTGTGAGTACTGTGTGTACTGTGTGTACTGTGAGTACTGTGTGTACTGTGTGTACTGTGAGTACTGTGTGTACTGTGTGTACTGTGAGTACTGTGTGTACTGTGTGTACTGTGTGTACTGTGAGTACTGCGTGTACTGTGAGTACTGTGTGTACTGTGAGTACTGTGTGTACTGTGAGTACTGTGTGTACTGTGTGTACTGCGTGTACTGTGAGTACTGCGTGTACTGTGTGTACTGTGAGTACTGCGTGTACTGTGTGTACTGTGTGTACTGTGAGTACTGTGTGTACTGTGAGTACTGTGTGTACTGTGTGTACTGCGTGTACTGTGAGTACTGCGTGTACTGTGTGTACTGTGAGTACTGTGTGTACTGTGAGTACTGTGTGTACTGTGAGTACTGTGTGTACTGTGTGTACTGCGTGTACTGTGAGTACTGCGTGTACTGTGTGTACTGTGAGTACTGCGTGTACTGTGTGTACTGTATCTTCTCACCAGCGTCTGCAGTCTGTCGATCAGCTCCTCGTCTTCCTCTCGGCTCCTCTCCATCCTTCCTCTCCTCTTCACCTCCTTCAGGAAGCCTCCTCCTTTCCTTCCCTCCTTTCCTTTACTGCTGCTCTGAAAACACAAACATGTAAACATGTAAACACACCTCAGTGCTGCTGATGAAGACACATCTACAGCTCTGGTTTTATGTTTTCTGCTAAATGTGTGTTTATGTTACTGTGTGTGTTACTGTGTGTGTGTGTTACTGTGTGTGTGTTACTGTGTGTGTTACTGTGTGTGTGTTACTGTGTGTGTGTGTTACTGTGTGTGTTACTGTGTGTGTTACTGTGTGTTATGTTACTGTGTGTGTTACTGTGTGTTTATGTTACTGTGTGTGTTACTGTGTGTGTGGTACTGTGTGTGTTACTGTGTGTGTTACTGTGTGTGTGGTGTGTGTGTTACTGTGTGTGTTACTGTGTGTGTGTGTTACTGTGTGTGTCACTGTGTGTTTATGTTACTGTGTGTGTTACTGTGTGTGTGGTGTGTGTGTTACTGTGTGTGTGTTACTGTGTGTGTTACTGTGTGTGTGTGTGTTACTGTGTGTGTGTTACTGTGTGTGTTACTGTGTGTGTGTTACTGTGTGTGTGTGTTACTGTGTGTGTTACTGTGTGTGTGTGTTACTGTGTGTGTTACTGTGTGTGTTACTGTGTGTGTGTGGTGTGTGTGTGTGTTACTGTGTGTGTGTGTTACTGTGTGTGTGTGGTGTGTGTGTGTGTGGTGTGTGTGTGTGTTACTGTGTGTGTGTTACTGTGTGTGTGTGTTACTGTGTATTACTGTGTGTGTGTGTGGTGTGTGTGTGTTAATGTGTGTGTTACTGTGTGTGTGTGTTACTGTGTGTGTGTGGTGTGTGTGTTACTGTGTGTGTTACTGTGTATTACTGTGTGTGTGTGGTGTGTGTGTTACTGTGTGTGTTACTGTGTGTGTGTGTTACTGTGTGTGTGTGGTGTGTGTGTGTTACTGTGTGTGTTACTGTGTGTGTGTGTTACTGTGTGTGTGTGGTGTGTGTGTTACTGTGTGTGTTACTGTGTGTGTGTGTTACTGTGTGTGTGTGGTACTGTGTGTGTGTTACTGTGTGTGTGTTACTGTGTGTGTGTGGTGTGTGTGTTACTGTGTGTGTGTGTGTGGTGTGTGTTACTGTGTGTGTGTGGTGTGTGTTACTGTGTGTGTGTGTGTGGTGTGTGTTACTGTGTGTGTGTGTTACTGTGTGTGTGTGTGTTACTGTGTGTGTGTGGTGTGTGTGTGTGTTACTGTGTGTGTGTGTTACTGTGTGTGTGTGTGTGGTGTGTGTTACTGTGTGTGTGTTACTGTGTGTGTGTTACTGTGTGTGTGTGGTGTGTGTGTGTTACTGTGTGTGTGTTACTGTGTGTGTGTTACTGTGTGTGTGTGGTGTGTGTTACTGTGTGTGTGTGTGTGGTGTGTGTTACTGTGTGTGTGTGTTACTGTGTGTGTGTGTTACTGTGTGTGTTACTGTGTGTGTGTGTGTTACTGTGTGTGTGTGGTGTGTGTGTGTTACTGTGTGTGTTACTGTGTGTGTGTTACTGTGTGTGTGTTACTGTGTGTGTGTTACTGTGTGTGTTACTGTGTGTGTTACTGTGTGTGTGTGTTACTGTGTGTGTGTGGTGTGTGTGTGTTACTGTGTGTGTTACTGTGTGTGTGTTACTGTGTGTGTGTTACTGTGTGTGTGTTACTGTGTGTGTGTGGTGTGTGTGTGTTACTGTGTGTGTGTGTTACTGTGTGTGTGTGTGTGTGTGGTGTGTGTGTTACTGTGTGTGTTACTGTGTGTGTGTTACTGTGTGTGTGTGGTGTGTGTGTTACTGTGTGTGTTACTGTGTGTGTGTTACTGTGTGTGTTACTGTGTGTGTGTTACTGTGTGTGTGTTACTGTGTGTGTGTGGTGTGTGTGTTACTGTGTGTGTGTGTGTGTGGTGTGTGTGTTACTGTGTGTGTTACTGTGTGTGTGTTACTGTGTGTGTGTGTGTGTGTTACTGTGTGTGTTACTGTGTGTGTGTTACTGTGTGTGTTACTGTGTGTGTGTTACTGTGTGTGTGTTACTGTGTGTGTGTGGTGTGTGTGTTACTGTGTGTGTGGTGTGTGTGTGGTGTGTGTTACTGTGTGTGTGTGGTGTGTGTGTTACTGTGTGTGTGTTACTGTGTGTGTGTTACTGTGTGTGTGTGTGGTGTGTGTTACTGTGTGTGTGTTACTGTGTGTGTGTGGTGTGTGTGTTACTGTGTGTGTGTGGTGTGTGTGTGGTGTGTGTTACTGTGTGTGTGTGGTGTGTGTTACTGTGTGTGTGTGTGTGTGTGTGTACTGTGTGTGTGTGTGTGTTACTGTGTGTGTTAGTGTGTATGTTACTGTGTGTGTTACTGTGTGTGTGTTACTGTGTGTGTGTGTGTTACTGTGTGTGTGTTACAGTGTGTGTGTGGTGTGTGTGTGTTACTGTGTGTGTGTTACTGTGTGTGTGTGTTACTGTGTGTGTGTGTGTGTTACAGTGTGTGTGTGGTGTGTGTGTTTTACTGTGTGTGTGTGTTACTGTGTGTGTGTGTTACTGTGTGTGTGTGGTGTGTGTGTGTTACTGTGTGTGTGTTACTGTGTGTGTGTGTTACTGTGTGTGTGTTACTGTGTGTGTGTTACAGTGTGTGTGTGGTGTGTGTGTGTTACTGTGTGTGTGTGTGGTGTGTGTGTTTTACTGTGTGTGTGTGTTACTGTGTGTGTGGTGTGTGTGTGTTACTGTGTGTGTGTGTTACTGTGTGTGTGTGGTGTGTGTGTGTTACTGTGTGTGTGTTACTGTGTGTGTGTGGTGTGTGTGTGTTACTGTGTGTGTGTGGTGTGTGTGTTACTGTGTGTGTGTGGTGTGTGTGTTACTGTGTGTGTGTGTTACTGTGTGTGTGTGTTACTGTGTGTGTGTGGTGTGTGTGTGGTGTGTGTGTGTTACTGTGTGTGTTACTGTGTGTGTGTGGTGTGTGTGTGTTACTGTGTGTGTTACTGTGTGTGTGTTACTGTGTGTGTGTTACTGTGTGTGTGTTACTGTGTGTGTGTTACTGTGTGTGTTACTGTGTGTGTGTTACTGTGTGTGTGTTACTGTGTGTGTTACTGTGTGTGTGTTACTGTGTGTGTGTTACTGTGTGTGTGTGTTACTGTGTGTGTGTGTTACTGTGTGTGTGTTACTGTGTGTGTGTTACTGTGTGTGTTACTGTGTGTGTGTTACTGTGTGTGTGTTACTGTGTGTGTGTTACTGTGTGTGTTACTGTGTGTGTTACTGTGTGTGTGTTACTGTGTGTGTGTTACTGTGTGTGTTACTGTTTATGTTACTGTGTGTGTGTTACTGTGTGTGTTACTGTGTGTGTGTTACTGTGTGTGTGTTACTGTGTGTGTGTGTTACTGTGTGTGTGTTACTGTGTGTGTGTGTTACTGTGTGTGTGTGTTACTGTGTGTGTGTGTGGTGTGTGTGTTACTGTGTGTGTGTGTTACTGTGTGTGTGTGGTGTGTGTGTGTTACTGTGTGTGTGTGTTACTGTGTGTGTGTGGTGGGTGTGTTACTGTGTGTGTGTGTTACTGTGTGTGTGTGGTGTGTGTGTTACTGTGTGTGTGTGTTACTGTGTGTTACTGTGTGTGTTACTGTGTGTGTTACTGTGTGTGTGGTGTGTGTTACTGTGTGTGTTACTGTGTGTGCGGTGTGTGTTACTGTGTGTGTTACTGTGTGTGTGTGTGTGTGGTGTGTGTGTGGTGTGTGTGTTACTGTGTGTGTTACTGTGTGTGTGTGTTACTGTGTGTGTGGTGTGTGTGTGTGTGTGTGTGTTACTGTTTATGTTACTGTGTGTGTGTTACTATGTGTGTGTGTGTGGTGTGTGTGTGTTACTGTGTGTGTTACTGTGTGTGTGTGTTACTGTGTGTGTGTGGTGTGTGTGTTACTGTGTGTGTGTGTGTGGTGTGTTACTGTGTGTGTGTTACTGTGTGTGTGTTACTGTGTGTGTGTGGTGTGTGTGTGTTACTGTGTGTGTGTTACTGTGTGTGTGTGTGTGGTGTGTGTGTGTTACTGTGTGTGTGTGTGGTGTGTGTGTGTTACTGTGTGTGTTACTGTGTGTGTGTGTGGTGTGTGTTACTGTGTGTGTGTTACTGTGTGTGTGTGGTGTGTGTGTTACTGTGTGTGTGTGTGTGTGTGTTACTGTGTGTGTGTGGTGTGTGTGTGTTACTGTGTGTGTGTTACTGTGTGTGTGTGGTGTGTGTGTGTTACTGTGTGTGTGTTACTGTGTGTGTGTTACTGTGTGTGTGTGTTACTGTGTGTGTTACTGTGTGTGTGTTACTGTGTGTGTGTTACTGTGTGTGTGTGGTGTGTGTGTGTTACTGTGTGTGTTAGGTGTGTGTGTGGTGTGTGTGTGTTACTGTGTGTGTGTTACTATGTGTGTGCTACTGTGTGTGTTACTGTGTGTGTTACTGTGTGTGTTACTGTGTGTGTGTGTGGTGTGTGTGTGTTACTGTGTGTGTTACTGTGTGTGTGTGGTGTGTGTGTGTTACTGTGTGGTGTGTGTGTGTTACTGTGTGTGTGCTACTGTGTGTGTTACTGTGTGTGTGTGGTGTGTGTGTGTTACTGTGTGTGTTACTGTGTGTGTTACTGTGTGTGTGGTGTGTGTGTGTTACTGTGTGTGTTACTGTGTGTGTGTTACTGTGTGTGTGTTACTGTGTGTGTGTTACTGTGTGTGTGTTACTGTGTGTGTTACTGTGTGTGTGTTACTGTGTGTGTGTTACTGTGTGTGTGTTACTGTGTGTGTGTGGTGTGTGTGTTACTGTGTGTGTTACTGTGTGTGTGTGGTGTGTGTGTGTGGTATGTGTGTTACTGTGTGTGTGTGGTGTGTGTTAGTGTGTGTGTGTGGTGTGTGTGTTACTGTGTGTGTCTGGTGTGTGTTAGGTGTGTGTGTGGTGCGTGTGTGTTACTGTGTGTGTGTTACTGTGTGTGTGTTACTGTGTGTGTGTGTGTGTTACTGTTTATGTTACTGTGTGTGTCACTGTGTGTGTGTTACTGTGTGTGTGTTACTGTGTGTGTTACTGTGTGTGTGTTACTGTGTGTGTGTTACTGTGTGTGTTACTGTGTGTGTTACTGTGTGTGTTACTGTGTGTATGTTACAGTGTGTGTGTGGTGTGTGTGTGTTACTGTGTGTGTTACTGTGTGTGTGTTACAGTGTGTGTGTGGTGTGTGTGTTACTGTGTGTGTTACTGTGTGTATGTTACAGTGTGTGTGTGGTGTGTGTGTGTTACTGTGTGTGTTACTGTGTGTGTGTGGTGTGTGTGTTACTGTGTGTGTGTGGTGTGTGTTAGTGTGTGTGTGTGGTGTGTGTTACTGTGTGTGTGTGGTGTGTGTTAGTGTGTGTGTGTGGTGTGTGTTACTGTGTGTGTCTGGTGTGTGTTAGGTGTGTGTGTGGTGTGTGTGTGTTACTGTGTGTGTGTTACTGTGTGTGTGTGTGTGTGTTACTGTTTATGTTACTGTGTGTGTTACTGTGTGTGTGTGTGTGTGTGTGTTACTGTTTATGTTACTGTGTGTGTGTTACTGTGTGTGTTACTGTGTGTGTGTTACTGTGTGTGTGTTACTGTGTGTGTGTTACTGTGTGTGTTACTGTGTGTGTGTTACTGTGTGTGTGTTACTGTGTGTGTTACTGTGTGTGTGTTACTGTGTGTGTGTTACTGTGTGTGTGTTACTGTGTGTGTTACTGTGTGTATGTTACAGTGTGTGTGTGGTGTGTGTTAGTGTGTGTGTGTGGTGTGTGTTACTGTGTGTGTGTGGTGTGTGTTAGTGTGTGTGTGTGGTGTGTGTTACTGTGTGTGTCTGGTGTGTGTTAGGCGTGTGTGTGGTGTGTGTGTGTTACTGTGTGTGTGTTACTGTGTGTGTGTGTGTGTGTGTTACTGTTTATGTTACTGTGTGTGTTACTGTGTGTGTGTGTGTGTGTGTGTTACTGTTTATGTTACTGTGTGTGTGTTACTGTGTGTGTTACTGTGTGTGTGTTACTGTGTGTGTGTTACTGTGTGTGTGTTACTGTGTGTGTTACTGTGTGTGTGTTACTGTGTGTGTGTTACTGTGTGTGTGTTACTGTGTGTGTTACTGTGTGTGTGTTACTGTGTGTGTGTTACTGTGTGTGTGTTACTGTGTGTGTGTTACTGTGTGTGTTACTGTGTGTATGTTACAGTGTGTGTGTGGTGTGTGTGTGTTACTGTGTGTGTTACTGTGTGTGTGTTACAGTGTGTGTGTGGTGTGTGTGTGTTACTGTGTGTGTTACTGTGTGTATGTTACAGTGTGTGTGTGGTGTGCGTGTGTTACTGTGTGTGTTACTGTGTGTGTGTTACAGTGTGTGTGTGGTGTGTGTGTGTTACTGTGTGTGTGTGGTGTGTGTGTGTTACTGTGTGTGTGTGGTGTGTGTGTGTGTTACTGTTTATGTTACTGTGTGTGTGTTACTGTGTGTGTGTTACTGTGTGTTACTGTGTGTGTTACTGTGTGTGTGTTACTGTGTGTGTTACTGTGTGTGTGTTACAGTGTGTGTGTGGTGTGTGTGTGTTACTGTGTGTGTGGTGTGTGTGTGTGGTGTGTGTGTGTTACTGTGTGTGTGTGGTGTGTGTGTGTTACTGTGTGTGTGTGGTGTGTGTGTTACTGTGTGTGTGTGGTGTGTGTGTGTGTTACTGTGTGTGTGTGGTGTGTGTGTGATACTGTGTGTGTGTGGTGCGTGTGTGTGTTACTGTTTATGTTACTGTGTGTGTGTTACTGTGTGTGTGTTACTGTGTGTGTGTGGTATGTGTTACTGTGTGTGTGTTACTGTGTGTGTGTGGTGTGTGTGTGTTACTGTGTGTGTGTTACTGTGTGTGTGTGGTGTGTGTGTTACTGTGTGTGTGTGTGTGGTGTGTGTGTGTTACTGTGTGTGTGTGGTGTGTGTGTTACTGTGTGTGTTACTGTGTGTGTTACTGTGTGTGTGTGGTGTGTGTTAGTGTGTGTGTGTGGTGTGTGTGTTACTGTGTGTGTGTGGTGTGTGTTAGTGTGTGTGTGTGGTGTGTGTGTTACTGTGTGTGTCTGGTGTGTTAGGTGTGTGTGTGGTGTGTGTGTGTTACTGTGTGTGTGTGTTACTGTGTGTGTGTTACGGTGTGTGTGTTACTGTGTGTGTTACTGTGTGTGTGTTACTGTGTGTGTGTGTTACTGTTTATGTTACTGTGTGTGTGTTACTGTGTGTGTGTTACTGTGTGTGTGTTACTGTGTGTGTTACTGTGTGTGTGTTACTGTGTGTGTGTTACTGTGTGTGTTACTGTGTGTGTTACTGTGTGTATGTTACAGTGTGTGTGTGTGGTGTGTGTGTTACTGTTTGTGTTACTGTGTGTGTGTTACAGTGTGTGTGTGTTACTGTGTGTGTGTGGTGTGTGTGTGTGTTACTGTGTGTGTGTGTGGTGTGTGTGTGTTACTGTGTGTGTGTGTGTTACTGTTTATGTTACTGTGTGTTACTGTGTGTTACTGTGTGTGTGTTACTGTGTGTGTTACTGTGTGTGTGTTACTGTGTGCGTTACTGTGTGTGTGTGTGTTACTGTGTGTGTTACTGTGTGTGTTACAGTGTGTGTGTGGTGTGTGTGTGTTACTGTGTGTGTGTGGTGTGTGTGTGTTACTGTGTGTGTGTGGTGTGTGTGTTACTGTGTGTGTGTGGTGTGTGTGTGTTACTGTGTGTGTGTGGTGTGTGTGTGTGTTACTGTGTGTGTGTGGTGCGTGTGTGTGTTACTGTTTATGTTACTGTGTGTGTGTTACTGTGTGTGTGTGTTACTGTGTGTGTGTGTGTTACTGTGTGTGTGTTACTGTGTGTGTGTGGTATGTGTTACTGTGTGTGTGTTACTGTGTGTGTGTGGTGTGTGTGTGTTACTGTGTGTGTTACTGTGTGTGTGTGGTGTGTGTGTTACTGTGTGTGTGTGTGTGGTGTGTGTGTTACTGTGTGTGTGTTACTGTGTGTGTGTGGTGTGTGTGTGTGTTACTGTGTGTGTGTTACTGTGTGTGTGTTACTGTGTGTGTGTGTTACTGTGTGTGTTACTGTGTGTGTGTTACTGTGTGTGTGTGTTACTGTGTGTGTGTGTGTTACTGTGTGTGTTACTGTGTGTACTGTGTGTGTACTGTGTGTGTTACTGTGTGTGTTACTGTGTGTGTTACTGTGTGTGTTACTGTGTGTGTTACTGTGTGTGTTACTGTGTGTGTGTTACTGTGTGTGTGTGGTGTGTGTGTTACTGTGTGTGTTACTGTGTGTGTTACTGTGTGTGTGTGGTGTGTGTGTGTGGTGTGTGTTACTGTGTGTGTGTGGTGTGTGTTACTGTGTGTGTTACTGTGTGTGTTACTGTGTGTTACTGTGTGTGTTACTGTGTGTGTGTGGTGTGTGTTACTGTGTGTGTTACTGTGTGTGTTACTGTGTGTGTTACTGTGTGTGTTACTGTGTGTGTTACTGTGTGTGTGTTACTGATAACACACACATACCACTCTACCATGGACTCAAAACACTGGACAAACGCTAGCTAAGACACAGCTAACTAGCACAACCAGGCCTACCAAGAAACAGGAGGAGAGAGCAGATAATGAATCTTCAAATGGTAGTCCTCCCTGGAACTCTCTCGGTGCAAAGCCGAAGAGAAAATATGTGGGAGGACGACTAACAGGCAGAGTCCCAGCGCCCTGGGATTTGTGATGCGACTGGCTGGCCTGCACTAGCACACAGGCAGAACTCCTCCTCAACCCCTGCACCCAGACGGACAAAGCCAAGGACAGCTGAGGAAAGTAAAACCTGCAAAACACCTCCACAACAACCAAGCCTACAACTTCAAAACAGATTTGCTCCATTGTCGCAGGATCCTAAATCATCTGATGACCTGGATAAGCAGCTATCTCCTCAAAGCGGGGTAAGAACTGA
The DNA here is from genome assembly GCA_024529925.1 of Ophthalmolycus amberensis. Classification (NCBI taxonomy): domain Eukaryota; kingdom Metazoa; phylum Chordata; class Actinopteri; order Perciformes; family Zoarcidae; genus Ophthalmolycus; species Ophthalmolycus amberensis. The sequence goes on from JAFEUB010001792.1 coordinate 516,731, forward strand.
GAGTCAATGTGAGAGTAAAAGGCCGCAGGCAAAGCTAGTGACTGGGCCTGAGACTCTGATTGTTGGTGACTATGCTGTAAAAGATGTCAGAACACTATGCAGCAAGAACACCAAAACACTGCTTTCAGAAAGATATGGTCTCTGACATGAGAGACAAAATCCTGGACATCGTGGCTGACTATCCCACAGCGAAAAACATCATCGTGCATGCAGGAAGCTGTGATATTGTGAAACAACAGTCTGAAGTTCTGAAGCGAGACTTTATTGATCTGTTAAACACAGTCAGCTCTGTCAAGGCTAAGGTGTTCATCAGTGGCCCTCTTCCACCAGTCAGAGGAGGAGATGAAGGATTCAGCAGGCTGTTTGCACTGAACAAATGGCTGTCAACTGCATGTACTGACCATTCAGTACATTTTATCAACAATTTCTACCTTTTCTGGGAGCGTAGACATCTTTTTACAGCGCATGGAGTTTGCCTGAACAAGTCAGGGGTAAAACTGTTTACCTCGAACCTATTTTTCTCCCTGCGTCACCCGTCTGTCCCTACTGCCAAGGACAAGACACAAGAGGAGTCTAAACAAGAGATCACCACACAGCATCGCCATGGAGACCTTACGGGAAGGATGCCCCCGCCTAACGACAGCCAAAAGGAGGAGTCTCCAACCTCATCATCAGGGACCGCCTCCGATCTCCCACTTTCCCCACCCTTCCTAGACGAGGAGTCTTTACCTCCCTCCCCAGCACCTACTTCCACCCCCCAAATTCCATCCAGGTCCCTTTCCTCTCTCACACTCTCCCCATCCTCCCCCCACCTGGAGTTCACTGACCGCACGAAAGAGCTGGTCATTGCTGGAACCAAACACACTCCTCGACGGTTCCACAACCATCCTCTGTCTCCCCTACCTGATAACGGAAATAATTGATATCTTCTGGGTCCAGGCTACAAGGCTAATGACACCAATGACTCTCTCCAGGAAAAGTCGGGGCCCTGTTTGCAGCTAGCCGTTTCAATTCCTGTCCTGCAAGTTTATAGAAAAAGAAAGGTGAGGCTGCGAAGAAACAATAGTAAACATGCAAACTTATCAAACTTAGCATACATTCCTCGTCAGCCTGTCCAAATAAATTGGGCAAAGAAAGCTTTAACCACATTAAACTTAGCTTTATTAAATGTCAGGTCTCTGTCAGGAAAAACATTTTTAATCAATGATTTTATTGTTCGGCACAAACTGGACATTTTGTTTTTAACTGAAACTTGGTTAAATCAAGATAACAGTGCAGCTGTTCTTATTGAATCAACACCTCCCAACTTCAGTTTCATGAGTGAAACAAGAGCGCATAAGAAAGGAGGTGGAGTTGCTGTTTTATTTAATGATTCTCTTCAATGCAAGCAGATGCCCTTTGGTCATTTTAGTACTTTTGAATATGTGGCTCTAAATTCCACTCAAGCTTTATTCCTAAACATTTACAGACCGCTTAAATACTGTGCAACCTTCTTTGATGAGTTTACTGAACTGCTGTCTGTAATCTGTATTGATTTTGACTGTGTTGTTATTGTTGGTGACTTTAATATCCATGTTGATAATCCCCAGGACAGAGAGTCTATAGAACTATGTGGTGTCCTTGATAACTATGATCTGACTCAGCATATGACAGGACCCACCCACAACAGGGGGCACACTCTGGACCTAATCATCACCAAAGGTGTAAACATTTCCAAGGTTGCTGTGACTGATGTTGCACTCTCTGATCATTTCTGTGTTTTCTTTGAGAGTGCAATCTCCTTGCACACAAATGTCCAAACCAAGGTTGTGACAAAGCGTTACATCTCTGAAAACACCAGTGAACTATTTATTCAGAAGTTCTCCTCCACACCAGCCCTCTCTTGCCTCTCAGTCAATGAGCTTGTAGATGGCTTCAATTTTAAAGTTAAAAATATTATTGATGCCATTGCACCCACTAAAGTGAAGGTTGTCTCGGGTAAGCAAAGATCTCCTTGGAGAAATGCTACGCTGGTCAAAATAGAGAAACGAGAGTGTCGGAAAGCTGAGCGCAGGTGGCGAAAAACTAATCTCCAGGTTCACTGTGACATCTATAAAGAGAGACTTCGCAATTATAATTTGGAACTTAGAAATGCAAGGCAGTCATTCTTCTCTGACATCATAACCAAAAACAAGAACAATACACGCGCCTTATTTGCTACCGTCGACAGGCTAACAAACCCTCCAGTGTCGGTAGCTGCTGAGCTCCAATCCACCTGGGCATGCAATCAATTTGCCTCCTTTTTTACTGACAAAATTCAGAAAATTAGACAAGCAGTCAGTGCCTCCACACCAACCACAGGATATGTGTTGTCCCGATCTCTGAATAACATCCATTCAAATATCATGACACAATTTCATTCAATCGACCGTAGAAGCCTAGAAGACATTATACAACATCTGAAGTCATCCTCCTGCTGCTTGGATATTCTACCAACACACTTTTTCAAAAATATTTCAAACTGCATGACCACTGATCTTTTACAAATTGTAAACACATCCCTTCTCTCAGGTGTCTTCCCACAAGCCCTAAAAACTGCAGTTATTAAACCACTCCTAAAGAAGGCTAGTTTAGACTCCGCAACGATGAAAAATTATAGGCCAATATCAAACCTCCCATTTTTAAGTAAAATAATTGAAAAAGCGGTTTTCCAACAGCTGACCAACTTCTTGACCGTAAATAACTGCTTTGATGTTTTCCAGTCAGGCTTTCGACAGCACCACAGCACTGAATCTGCTCTTGTTAAGGTTTTCAACGACATCCACTTAAACATAGACAATGGCAGAAGTTCAGTCTTAGTGTTACTAGATCTCAGTGCTGCATTCGACACGGTCGACCATGCCATACTCCTAGAAAGACTAAACATCTGGGTGGGACTCTCTGGCACAGCACTTAACTGGTTTGAATCCTACTTGAAGGGCCGAGAATACTTTGTGTCTGTAGCTGATTACACATCAGAGCTGACTAAAATGACATGTGGTGTTCCCCAAGGTTCAATACTGGGGCCTCTTCTGTTCAACATCTACATGCTTCCACTAGCTCAGATTATGGAAAACAACAAAGTGTGTTATCATAATTATGCAGACGACACACAAATCTACATAACTATGTCACCAGGGGACTATAATCCCATACAAGGGCTGGGTAACTGCATTGAACAAATCAACAACTGGATGTGCCAGAATTTTCTTCAATTAAACAAAGATAAAACAGAAGTAATTGTTTTTGGTACCAAGGACGAACAATTGAAAATCACCGCTCAGCTTCAGTCACTGATGTTAAAACCCACAAACCAAGCCAGAAATCTAGGTGTAGTTATGGATTCAGACCTCAACCTGAACAGCCATATCAAGACAATTACAAAATCAGCCTACTATCACCTGAAGAATATATCAAGGATTAGAGGATTTATGTCTCAACAGGATTTGGAAAAACTTGTCCACGCATTTATCTTCAGCAGACTGGACTACTGTAACGGTGTGTTTACAGGTCTCTGTAAAAAGTCCGTCAGAAAGCTGCAGCTGATTCAGAACGCTGCAGCTCGAGTCCTCACTAAGACCAGGAGGGTGGATCACATCACCCCAGTTCTGATGTCTTTGCACTGGCTTCCTGTCCAACAAAGAATTGACTTTAAAATCCTGCTGTTGGTTTACAAAGCACTGAATGGTTTTGGGCCAAAATACATCTCTGATCTGCTGCTACCTTATGAACCATCCCGACCCCTCAGGTCGTCTGGGACCGGTCTACTTTCTGTTCCCAGAGTCAGGACTAAACATGGAGAAGCAGCGTTCAGTTTTTCTGCTCCACATATCTGGAACAAAGTCCCAGAAAGCTGCAGGTCTGCTGAGACCCTCAGCTCATTTAAATCAAGATTGAAGACTTTTCTGTTTGCTGCTGCCTTTAATTGAACCACATTCAATTAATATATTAATCAATTTACTGCATTTCTGCATTTTACTACTGTATTTTATTTCTTACACTGTTCTTAATTGCTGTTAAATCTCCTTTTCTTTTGCCTTATGTTTTGATGCTTTTAATGGTTTTAAAAGGACTGCACAATATATCGCCATTTCCTCCGGGACCGAGTTCGTGCAAGGCGTATACTATAAAACGCAAATCGGCAGAGATCTTTTCCAGACGTGGTTTGTGTGCGAGTAATTGCAGAATTGCGGCAGTGTATGGTTGATTGCGTGCAGCGTAATGTCTCAGGGAGACATCGATTCAAATTTAGAAAGTGCACAATATATCGCCATTTCCTCCGGGACCGAGTTCGTGCAAGGCGTACACTATAAAACGCAGATCGGCAGAGATCTTTTCCAGACGTGGTTTGTGTGCGAGTAATTGCAGAATTGCGGCAGTGTATGGTTGATTGCGTGCAGCGTAATGTCTCAGGGAGACATCGATTATTGTTTCAATGTATGTTTTAAATCTCTTTTACTTTTGCCTTTATGCTTTTAATGGTTTCATGTGAAGCACTTTGAATTACCTTGTTGTTGAAATGTGCTATACAAATAAACTTGCCTTGCCTTGCCTTATTGTGTGTTACTGTGTGTGTGTGGTGTGTGTGTGGTGTGTGTGTGGTGTGTGTTACTGTGTGTGTGTGGTGTGTGTGTGTGGTGTGTGTGTTACTGTGTGTGTGTTACTGTGTGTGTGTGGTGTGTGTTACTGTGTGTGTGTGGTGTGTGTGTGTGGTGTGTGTGTTACTGTGTGTGTGTGGTGTGTGTGTGGTGTGTGTTACTGTGTGTGTGTGGTGTGTGTGTGGTGTGTGTTACTGTGTGTGTGTGGTGTGTGTGTGGTGTGTGTGTGGTGTGTGTTACTGTGTGTGTGTGGTGTGTGTTACTGTGTGTGTGTGTGGTGTGTGTGTGTGGTGTGTGTGTGTGGTGTGTGTGTGGTGTGTGTTACTGTGTGTGTGTCGGTGTGTGTGTGGTGTGTGTTACTGTGCGTGTGTGGTGTGTGTTACTGTGTGTGTGTGGTGTGTGTTACTGACCTGAGGAGACAGACAAGGAGATCTTCTGACTGACTTTAGACCAGGACCAGGACCAGAACCAGGAGAATCTGATCCAGACTGCATCTCCTGTGAGGGTCAGTAAGAGTTCATCAATGACTGATCCAGGATCCTTCACCTCCAAGAGGAGACATCAATTTAAGAGAATCTAACAACAAGACTTCTGATTCTAGACCATCACTATATGTGCTGGACCTGGACCTGGACCTGGACCAGGTCCAGGTCCAGGTCCAGCACATATAGTGAAGGCTGGTGAGACAGGGTCTAGTCTCCGACAGTGTTAGCTGACAGCAATGTGATATATGTTATTCTTCATTTATTGATTACAACAATAGGAGGTAGAGAGGCAGACAGTCAGTGCACTTCTCCATCCATCCATCTATCCATCCATCTATATATCTATCCATCTATCCATCCATCCATCCATCTATCCATCCATCTATATATCCATCTATCCATCCATCTATATATCCATCTATATATCCATCTATCCATCCATCCATCCATCTATATATCCATCTATCCATCTATCCATCCATCTATATATCCATCTATCCATCTATCCATCCATCTATATATCCATCTATATATCCATCTATATATCCATCTATCCATCCATCCATCCATCTATATATCCATCTATATATCCATCTATCCATCTATCCATCCATCTATATATCCATCTATATATCCATCTATCCATCCATCCATCCATCCATCCATCTA
>JAFEUB010001792.1:527500-545000 GCA_024529925.1 Ophthalmolycus amberensis
CATCTATCCATCCATCTATATATCCATCTATCCATCATCTAATAGCGGGTCCTGAACAGCTGCATGTTTCAACTCAACGTCAATAACGAAACATTAAAGTTCAAAGTTCACTGAGATCAAAGCGAACAATAAAGAGACTCACTGCTTCTCTTCTTCTGCTTCTCTTCTTCGGCTTCTCTTCTTCGGCTTCTCTTCTTCGGCTTCTCTTCTTCGGCTTCTCTTCTTCTTGTTTCTCTTCTTCTTGTTTCTCTTCTTCTTGTTTCTCTTCTTCTTGTTTCTGTTTTTCGCTCTGAGCGCCCGATGAACCGTCGCGCCAATCTGACGTCACCACGCAGCGCTTCGGTGCCACCTGATGACGTATTCTGACTCCAGAAACAGGTTCGTAAAGGTTTTATAAAAACATTCTATATTTCTGACATCTAACATCTAAACCTTTATGTAGAGAATAAGGTGACGTCATACTTTCATTTGTTTTGATGCTTTTTAATAAAAACTCTTCATAATCTTTGTCACATGAGCTGAAATGGACCAATATAAACACTACTTTATGTCTCATGTTAACTGTAGTAAAATTGGTTCTATATTCATATTAAATATTAATATTTAATATAGAACCAGAGTTATATCTGTTACAAAGTTAAGAATCTTTTTTTTAAATCATAATTGAATTCCCACAGAAATCTTCAGAAATAAAACATCATATTTTAATGAAACATCAGTTTGAATCCAACATGAACAAATAATAAAAATATAACAGACACAAAATGAGATAAAAGAACAACAACTTTTAGTTGTTATTATTTACAAGTGTTTCATGGAACAATCTTTAATAAACACAGAAGAAATAGACATTATTATTATAGGTTATGTCCCTTCACAATAAAAGTCTTTATTTCAGGACACCTGAACTTGTTTGTTGATTGAAATCAAAAAGACGGAGTTGTTTGTTTCTATAATTCTTTCTTCATATTGTTGTATGATTGTGTAACTTGACTGTTGTAGTGACTGAGCAGCATTAAGCTCTTATTGTGAAACGATCATGATATAAACATCACAAATGTTTGTATTTATCCCAAAATGCATTATTGATGTACAGAATATGAAACAATTGATTCTAGTGTTTCATGACTAGTAACGGCTCCCACCAGTAGACTTCTGGGTAATGTAGTATTTCAGGAATAAAACAGTATAAAAACAGAGAAAATTATTAATGTTTATGTACAGATTCATATTTCCTGAATATTCACATTATGAATGAGAATGCAAACACATCACAGACTCTCAGAACTACAATAAAGCCGAATGACTTAAAACTACAAATTCCATCTGTTCTTTCTGATGAAACGTCATTATTGTCATGAAGGTATCATGAGTGATGTCATCGTTTTCTCTTCATAAGATCTTTTTCTCAAAATAACAACAGATTGTTTTCTTGTTATTATGATGCGTCCATGTTTGTTTCTGTTAGTTTGAGATTAATTTAAAACAGAAACGTTGAATAAGTCCAGGGAGCTGTAGACCTGTCTGTCCCTCAACCCGTCTACCTTTCTGTGTCGTTGTCTGTCTTCTTGTCTATCTACCTGCCTGTCTACCTGTCCTTGGCAGAGCGCAGGTCCGTTGTGATTGGGTCGTGTTGGATGGTCTGGTGCAGCATCAGAGCCAATAAACCGGCTCGATTCGTCATCGCTGTCCTCAGATTCCTCTCCTGCTCAAACAGCTCGTCCAGCTTATACCACTGAGAGAGAGACATAAAGGGGGTAAGAGAGAGACAGATTCAAAGAGAGACAGACAGGCAGAGAGTCAAAGAGAGACAGACAGAGAGACAGTGATTATTGTGTTTTGGACACCAGTCCTTCCAGTGATGTTAATGAAGGTTGTTGTCAATAAAGGTTGTTGTTGTTAATGAAGGTTGTTGTTAATGAATGCTGTTGTTAATGAAGGCTGTTGTTAATAAAGGCTGGTGTTAATGAAGGCTGGTGTTAATGAAGGCTGGTGTTAATGAAGGCTGTTGTTAATGAAGGCTGGTGTTAATGAAGGCTGTTGTCAATAAAGGTTGTTGGTGTTAATGAAGGCTGTTGTTAATGAAGGCTGGTGTTAATAAAGGCTGTTGTCAATAAAGGCTGTTGTTAATGAAGGTTGGTGTTAATGAAGGCTGTTGTTAATGAAGTTTGTTGTTAATGAAGGCTGTTGTTAATGAAGGCTGTTGTTAATAAAGGCTGTTGTTAATGAAGGTTGGTGTTAATGAAGGCTGTTGTTAATAAAGGCTGTTGTTAATGAAGGCTGTTGTTAATAAAGGCTGTTGTTAATGAAGGCTGTTGTTAATGAAGGCTGTTGTTAATGAATGCTGTTGTTAATGAAGGCTGTTGTTAATGAAGGCTGTTGTTAATGAAGGCTGTTGTTAATGAAGGCTGTTGTTAATGAAGGCTGTTGTTAATGAAGGCTGATGTTAATGAAGGCTGTTGTTAATGAAGGCTGTTGTTAATGAAGGCTGTTGTTAATGAAGGCTGTTGTTAATGAAGGCTGTTGTTAATGAAGGCTGTTGTTAATAAAGGCTGTTGTTAATAAAGGCTGTTGTTAATGAAGGTTGTTGTTAATGAAGGCTGTTGTTAATGAAGGCTGTTGTTAATGAAGGCTGTTGTTAATGAAGGTTGTTGTTAATGAAGGCTGTTGTTAATGAAGGCTGTTGTTAATAAAGGCTGTTGTTAATGAAGGTTGTTGTTAATGAAGGCTGTTGTTAATGAAGGTTATTGTTAATGAAGGCTGGTGTTAATGAAGGCTGGTGTTAATGAAGGCTGGTGTTAATAAAGGCTGGTGTTAATGAAGGCTGGTGTTAATGAAGGCTGTTGTTAATAAAGGCTGTTGTTAATGAAGGTTGTTGTTAATGAAGGCTGTTGTTAATGAAGGTTATTGTTAATGAAGGCTGGTGTTAATGAAGGCTGGTGTTAATGAAGGCTGGTGTTAATAAAGGCTGGTGTTAATGAAGGCTGGTGTTAATGAAGGCTGGTGTTAATGAAGGCTGGTGTTAATGAAGGTTGGTGTTAATGAAGGCTGGTGTTAATGAAGGCTGTTGTTAATGAAGGTTGTTGTTAATGAAGGTTGTTGTTAATGAAGGCTGTTGTTAATAAAGGCTGTTGTTAATGAAGGTTGGTGTTAATGAAGGCTGTTGTTAATGAAGGTTGTTGTTAATGAAGGCTGGTGTTAATGAAGGCTGGTGTTAATGAAGGCTGGTGTTAATGAAGGCTGGTGTTAATAAAGGCTGGTGTTAATGAAGGCTGGTGTTAATGAAGGCTGGTGTTAATGAAGGCTGTTGTTAGTGAAGGCTGTTGTTAATGAACGTTGTCGTTAATGAAGGCTGTCGTTGATGAAGGCTGGTGTTAATGAAGGTTGTCGTTAATGAAGGCTGGTGTTAATGAAGGCTGTTGTTAATGAAGGTTGTCGTTAATTAAGGTTGTTGTTGTTAATGAAGGCTGTTGTTGATGAAGGTTGTCGTTAATGAAGGTTGTTGTTGTTAATGAAGGTTGGTGTTAATGAAGGTTGTCGTTAATGAAGGCTGTTGTTAATGAAGGCTGTTGTTGTTAATGAAGGCTGGTGTTAATGAAGGTTGGTGTTAATGAAGGTTGTTGTTGTTAATGAAGGCTGGTGTTAATGAAGGCTGTTGTTGTTAATGAAGGCTGGTGTTAATGAAGGTTGTCGTTAATGAAGGCTGTTGTTAATGAAGGTTGTCGTTAATGAAGGTTGTTGTTGTTAATGAAGGCTGTTGTTAATGAAGGTTGTCGTTGATGAAGGTTGTTGTTGTTAATGAAGGCTGGTGTTAATGAAGGTTGTCGTTAATGAAGGCTGTTGTTAATGAAGGCTGTTGTTAATGAAGGCTGTTGTTGTTAATGAAGGCTGTTGTTAATGAAGGCTGGTGTTAATGAAGGCTGGTGTTAATGAAGGTTGTCGTTAATGAAGGCTGTCGTTAATGAAGGCTGATGTTAATGAAGGCTGTCGTTAATGAAGGCTGATGTTAATGAAGGCTGTTGTTAATGAAGGCTGTTGTTAATGAAGGCTGTTGTTAATGAAGGCTGTTGTTAATGAAGGCTGTTGTTAATAAAGGCTGTTGTTAATAAAGGCTGTTGTTAATGAAGGTTGTTGTTAATGAAGGCTGTTGTTAATGAAGGCTGTTGTTAATGAAGGTTGTTGTTAATGAAGGCTGTTGTTAATGAAGGCTGTTGTTAATGAAGGTTGTTGTTAATGAAGGCTGTTGTTAATGAAGGCTGTTGTTAATAAAGGCTGTTGTTAATGAAGGTTGTTGTTAATGAAGGCTGTTGTTAATGAAGGTTATTGTTAATGAAGGCTGGTGTTAATGAAGGCTGGTGTTAATGAAGGCTGGTGTTAATAAAGGCTGGTGTTAATGAAGGCTGGTGTTAATGAAGGCTGGTGTTAATGAAGGCTGGTGTTAATGAAGGTTGGTGTTAATGAAGGCTGGTGTTAATGAAGGCTGTTGTTAATGAAGGTTGTTGTTAATGAAGGCTGTTGTTAATAAAGGCTGTTGTTAATGAAGGTTGGTGTTAATGAAGGCTGTTGTTAATGAAGGTTGTTGTTAATGAAGGCTGGTGTTAATGAAGGCTGGTGTTAATGAAGGCTGGTGTTAATAAAGGCTGGTGTTAATGAAGGCTGGTGTTAATGAAGGCTGGTGTTAATGAAGGCTGGTGTTAATGAAGGCTGTCGTTAATGAACGTTGTCGTTAATGAAGGCTGTTGTTGATGAAGGTTGTCGTTAATGAAGGCTGGTGTTAATGAAGGCTGTTGTTAATGAAGGTTGTCGTTAATTAAGGTTGTTGTTGTTAATGAAGGCTGTTGTTGATGAAGGTTGTCGTTAATGAAGGTTGTTGTTGTTAATGAAGGTTGGTGTTAATGAAGGTTGTCGTTAATGAAGGCTGTTGTTAATGAAGGCTGTTGTTGTTAATGAAGGCTGGTGTTAATGAAGGTTGTTGTTGTTAATGAAGGCTGGTGTTAATGAAGGCTGTTGTTGTTAATGAAGGCTGGTGTTAATGAAGGTTGTCGTTAATGAAGGCTGTTGTTAATGAAGGTTGTCGTTAATGAAGGTTGTTGTTGTTAATGAAGGCTGTTGTTAATGAAGGTTGTCGTTGATGAAGGTTGTTGTTGTTAATGAAGGCTGGTGTTAATGAAGGTTGTCGTTAATGAAGGCTGTTGTTAATGAAGGCTGTTGTTGTTAATGAAGGCTGTTGTTAATGAAGGCTGGTGTTAATGAAGGCTGGTGTTAATGAAGGTTGTCGTTAATGAAGGCTGTCGTTAATGAAGGCTGTTGTTAATGAATGCTGTTGTTAATGAAGGCTGTTGTTAATGAAGGCTGTTGTTAATAAAGGCTGTTGTTAATGAAGGTTGGTGTTAATGAAGGCTGTTGTTAATGAAGTTTGTTGTTAATGAAGGCTGGTGTTAATGAAGGCTGTTGTTAATAAAGGCTGTTGTTAATGAAGGTTGGTGTTAATGAAGGCTGTTGTTAATAAAGGCTGTTGTTAATGAAGGCTGTTGTTAATAAAGGCTGTTAATGAAGGTTGGTGTTAATGAAGGCTGTTGTTAATAAAGGCTGTTGTTAATGAAGGCTGTTGTTAATGAATGCTGTTGTTAATGAAGGCTGTTGTTAATGAATGCTGTTGTTAATGAAGGCTGTTGTTAATGAAGGCTGTTGTTAATGAAGGCTGTTGTTAATGAAGGCTGTTGTTAATGAAGGTTGTTGTTAATGAAGGCTGTTGTTAATGAAGGCTGATGTTAATGAAGGCTGTTGTTAATGAAGGCTGTTGTTAATGAAGGCTGTTGTTAATGAAGGCTGTTGTTAATAAAGGCTGTTGTTAATAAAGGCTGTTGTTAATGAAGGTTGTTGTTAATGAAGGCTGTTGTTAATGAAGGCTGTTGTTAATGAAGGTTGTTGTTAATGAAGGCTGTTGTTAATGAAGGTTGTTGTTAATGAAGGCTGTTGTTAATGAAGGCTGTTGTTAATAAAGGCTGTTGTTAATGAAGGTTGGTGTTAATGAAGGTTGTTGTTAATGAAGGCTGTTGTTAATGAAGGTTATTGTTAATGAAGGCTGGTGTTAATGAAGGCTGGTGTTAATGAAGGATGGTGTTAATGAAGGCTGGTGTTAATGAAGGCTGGTGTTAATAAAGGCTGGTGTTAATGAAGGCTGGTGTTAATGAAGGCTGGTGTTAATGAAGGTTGGTGTTAATGAAGGCTGGTGTTAATGAAGGCTGTTGTTAATGAAGGTTGTTGTTAATGAAGGCTGTTGTTAATAAAGGCTGTTGTTAATGAAGGTTGGTGTTAATGAAGGCTGTTGTTACTGAAGGTTGTTGTTAATGAAGGCTGGTGTTAATGAAGGCTGGTGTTAATGAAGGCTGGTGTTAATAAAGGCTGGTGTTAATGAAGGCTGGTGTTAATGAAGGCTGGTGTTAATGAAGGCTGTTGTTAGTGAAGGCTGTTGTTAATGAACGTTGTCGTTAATGAAGGCTGTTGTTGATGAAGGCTGGTGTTAATGAAGGTTGTCGTTAATGAAGGCTGGTGTTAATGAAGGCTGTTGTTAATGAAGGTTGTCGTTAATTAAGGTTGTTGTTGTTAATGAAGGCTGTTGTTGATGAAGGTTGTCGTTAATGAAGGTTGTTGTTGTTAATGAAGGTTGGTGTTAATGAAGGTTGTCGTTAATGAAGGCTGTTGTTGTTAATGAAGGCTGGTGTTAATGAAGGTTGGTGTTAATGAAGGTTGTTGTTGTTAATGAAGGCTGGTGTTAATGAAGGCTGTTGTTGTTAATGAAGGCTGGTGTTAATGAAGGTTGTCGTTAATGAAGGCTGTTGTTAATGAAGGTTGTCGTTAATGAAGGTTGTTGTTGTTAATGAAGGCTGTTGTTAATGAAGGTTGTCGTTGATGAAGGTTGTTGTTGTTAATGAAGGCTGGTGTTAATGAAGGTTGTCGTTAATGAAGGCTGTTGTTAATGAAGGCTGTTGTTGTTAATGAAGGCTGTTGTTAATGAAGGCTGGTGTTAATGAAGGCTGGTGTTAATGAAGGTTGTCGTTAATGAAGGCTGTCGTTAATGAAGGCTGTTGTTAATGAATGCTGTTGTTAATGAAGGCTGTTGTTAATGAAGGCTGTTGTTAATAAAGGCTGTTGTTAATGAAGGTTGGTGTTAATGAAGGCTGTTGTTAATGAAGTTTGTTGTTAATGAAGGCTGGTGTTAATGAAGGCTGTTGTTAATAAAGGCTGTTGTTAATGAAGGTTGGTGTTAATGAAGGCTGTTGTTAATAAAGGCTGTTGTTAATGAAGGCTGTTGTTAATAAAGGCTGTTAATGAAGGTTGGTGTTAATGAAGGCTGTTGTTAATAAAGGCTGTTGTTAATGAAGGCTGTTGTTAATGAATGCTGTTGTTAATGAAGGCTGTTGTTAATGAATGCTGTTGTTAATGAAGGCTGTTGTTAATGAAGGCTGTTGTTAATGAAGGCTGTTGTTAATGAAGGCTGTTGTTAATGAAGGTTGTTGTTAATGAAGGCTGTTGTTAATGAAGGCTGATGTTAATGAAGGCTGTTGTTAATGAAGGCTGTTGTTAATGAAGGCTGTTGTTAATAAAGGCTGTTGTTAATAAAGGCTGTTGTTAATGAAGGTTGTTGTTAATGAAGGCTGTTGTTAATGAAGGCTGTTGTTAATGAAGGTTGTTGTTAATGAAGGCTGTTGTTAATGAAGGTTGTTGTTAATGAAGGCTGTTGTTAATGAAGGCTGTTGTTAATAAAGGCTGTTGTTAATGAAGGTTGGTGTTAATGAAGGTTGTTGTTAATGAAGGCTGTTGTTAATGAAGGTTATTGTTAATGAAGGCTGGTGTTAATGAAGGCTGGTGTTAATGAAGGATGGTGTTAATGAAGGCTGGTGTTAATGAAGGCTGGTGTTAATAAAGGCTGGTGTTAATGAAGGCTGGTGTTAATGAAGGCTGGTGTTAATGAAGGTTGGTGTTAATGAAGGCTGGTGTTAATGAAGGCTGTTGTTAATGAAGGTTGTTGTTAATGAAGGCTGTTGTTAATAAAGGCTGTTGTTAATGAAGGTTGGTGTTAATGAAGGCTGTTGTTAATGAAGGTTGTTGTTAATGAAGGCTGGTGTTAATGAAGGCTGGTGTTAATGAAGGCTGGTGTTAATAAAGGCTGGTGTTAATGAAGGCTGGTGTTAATGAAGGCTGGTGTTAATGAAGGCTGTTGTTAGTGAAGGCTGTTGTTAATGAACGTTGTCGTTAATGAAGGCTGTTGTTGATGAAGGCTGGTGTTAATGAAGGTTGTCGTTAATGAAGGCTGGTGTTAATGAAGGCTGTTGTTAATGAAGGTTGTCGTTAATTAAGGTTGTTGTTGTTAATGAAGGCTGTTGTTGATGAAGGTTGTCGTTAATGAAGGTTGTTGTTGTTAATGAAGGTTGGTGTTAATGAAGGTTGTCGTTAATGAAGGCTGTTGTTGTTAATGAAGGCTGGTGTTAATGAAGGTTGGTGTTAATGAAGGTTGTTGTTGTTAATGAAGGCTGGTGTTAATGAAGGCTGTTGTTGTTAATGAAGGCTGGTGTTAATGAAGGTTGTCGTTAATGAAGGCTGTTGTTAATGAAGGTTGTCGTTAATGAAGGTTGTTGTTGTTAATGAAGGCTGTTGTTAATGAAGGTTGTCGTTGATGAAGGTTGTTGTTGTTAATGAAGGCTGGTGTTAATGAAGGCTGTTGTTAATGAAGGCTGTTGTTGTTAATGAAGGCTGTTGTTAATGAAGGCTGGTGTTAATGAAGGCTGGTGTTAATGAAGGTTGTCGTTAATGAAGGCTGTCGTTAATGAAGGTTGGTGTTAATGAAGGTTGTTGTTGTTGATGAAGGCTGGTGTTAATGAAGGTTGTCGTTAATGAAGGCTGTTGTTAATGAAGGCTGGTGTTAATGAAGGTTGTCGTTAATGAAGGCTGGTGTTAATGAAGGCTGTTGTTAATGAAGGTTGTCGTTAATGAAGGTTGTTGTTGTTAATGAAGGCTGTTGTTGATGAAGGTTGTTGTTAATGAGGCTGGTGTTAATGAAGGTTGTTGTTGTTAATGAAGGCTGTTGTTAATGAAGGTTGTTGTTAATGAAGGCTGGTGTTAATGAAGGCTGTTGTTAATGAAGGTTGTTGTTAATGAAGGCTGTTGTTAATGAAGGCTGTTGTTAATGAAGGTTGTTGTTAATGAAGGTTGTTGTTAATGAAGGCTGTTGTTAATGAAGGTTGGTGTTAATGAAGGTTGTCGTTAATGAAGGTTGTTGTTGTTAATGAAGGCTGTTGTTAATACCACTCGGACTCTCTCCAAGTCGACCTCAGCACGGCGAAGTTTCTCCCAACAATAATGTTTGTTACATTTCCTCTTCGACAGACGACAAAACTCTCCAGTCGGCTCAAACACGTCTTTCACCAGAGGACACCCACACACCTCGTCTGCTGGGATCTGACAGGGAGACAGGGAGAGATCAGTGGATCACTTTCATATTGTTATATTGTTATATTTCATGTTGTTATATTGTTATATTTCATATTGTTATATGGTTATATTTCATATTATTATATTGTTACATTTCATATTGTTATATTTCATATTGTTATATTGTTATATTTCATGTTGTTATTTTGTTACATTTCATATTGTTATATTTCATTTTGTTATAGTTGATATTGTTATAGTTGATATTATTTTTCATATTGTTATTTTGTTATAGTTGATATTGTTATTTTTCATATTGTTATTTTGTAGTTGATATTGTTATTTTTCATATTGTTATTTGGTTATAGTTGATATTGTTATTTTTCATATTGTTATTTTGTTAGTTGATATTGTTATTTTTCATATTGTTATTTGGTTATAGTTGATATTGTTATTTTGTTATAGTTGATATTGTTATTTTTCATATTGTTATTTTGTTATAGTTGATATTGTTATTTTTCATATTGTTATTTTGTTTAATTGGGTTCCACCTGAATGAAAAAGCTTTACTGCTCTGCTGAATGATGACAGAGTGGTGACCTGTCTGATGGTACCTTTGGATCTCTGGAGTGTTCAGGACACAGAACCTGCAGCCGCTTACAGTACGTCTTACTCTGAGGGTTATACACATCACAGAACAACCGGGTCGCCCTGAAACACAGACACACACATGAGAGACAGACTGTCTGCGTTGAAACACAGACACACACATGAGAGACAGACTGTCTGCGTTGAAACACAGACAGACAGACAGTTGATCTTACCCCTCTATTCGTGTTGGGTACATGGAGCCAAACGATGTCTGACTCTCATACTGTTGCACACAGAGACAAAGAGAGACAGACAGTTGTGATTAGCGTTCTATTGGCTGGTAAACCTGTCAACCCCCAGTGTGAACAGATACATTCTCTTTCATACAACGACAGAAACAGTGTTGGTATTATGGGATGTCTGTGCTGCCTCTGACATCTTGGACCAAAACCACCACAGGAAGCGGCTGATTGGTTGTAATCTGGTGTCTCCTGTTAAAGAGACACACTGACCTTAGCATAGCATCTCTCCATGTGTCTCAGAGCCACCTTGGGGTTGACGGGGTGACTGCAGGAAACACAGAAGACCTGCAGGTCTGTGTCCTCACCGTCACCTTCAGTCACCTGGAGACAGAGACAGAGACAGACATAACATTACATTTCAGTCATTCAACAGACGCTTTTATCCAAAGAGACTTACAAAGAAGATTCTATCACGTAGGCTCAGCTACGGGAGACATTTTGGGGTTAAGTGTCTTGCTCAAGGACACATCAACATGTGGAGCCGGAGCCGGGGATCGAACCGCCGATTCTCTGATTGAAGGTCGACCCTGCTCTCCACTTAGCCACAGTCGCCCCCAGACAGAGAGAGACACAGACAGACAGAGACACAGAAAGACAGAGAGACAGACAGAGAGACACAGACAGAGACACAGACAGAGAGACAGAGAGACAGCGAGAGACACAGACAGACAGAGACAGAGACACAGAAAGACAGAGAGAGACAGACAGAGAGACACAGAGAGACACAGACAGAGAGACAGAGACACAGACAGAGAGACAGAGAGACAGCGAGAGACACAGACAGACAGAGACAGAGACACAGACAGACAGACAGACAGACAGAGAGACAGAGAGAGACACAGACAGAGAGACAGAGAGAGACACAGACAGACAGAGAGACAGAGAGAGACACAGACAGACAGAGAGACAGAGAGAGACACAGACAGACAGAGAGACACAGACAGACAGAGACAGACACAGAAAGCGAGAGAGAGACAGACAGAGCGAGATAGAGAAAGACAGAGAGAGACATGTCAGATAAGAATGATGAATAAAACTGAAAGTTAACTGTCTGTCTTCCTGTCTCACCTCCTCGTGATGTTGGACCTGCTGCTGCTTGGCGTTGGTGATGATACCTTCGAGCTCGTGGAAACGTTTCTCCATCAGAGTGAGGCGGAGCCTCGCCGCCTGCTGCTCCTTCCTGATTCGCTCCAGCTGTCTCCGGCCCATTTCCTCTGCAACGCACGGACTCTGCTGCCACTGCTGGATCCTCTGAGGAAGGATCTCATAGATACGACTGACAGAGAGACAACCAGACAGACAGGCAGGGAGACAGAGACACAGACATCAGTCTGTTTATAAGACAGCTCAGTGGAGACAGCTTCACTTTGATTGTGTTTCTAACTGGTCAATGTGTCGTTGCTGTTGACCTGTTTGTGTCGTTGTTGTTTACTTATTTGTGTCGTTGTTGTTGTTTACTTATTTGTGTCATTGTTTACGTAATTGTGTCGTTGTTGTTTACTTATTTGTGTCGTTGTTGTTAACCCGTTTGTGTCGTTGCTGTTGACCCGTTTGTGTCGCTGCTGTTGACCCGTTTATGTCGTTGCTGTTGTTTACTTATTTGTGTCGTTGTTGTTGTTTACTTATTTGTGTCGTTGCTGTTGACCCGTTTGTGTCGTTGCTGTTGACCCGTTTGTGTCGTTGTTGACCCGTTTGTGTCGTTGCTGTTGACCCGTTTGTGTCGTTGCTGTTGACCCGTTTGTGTCGTTGCTGTTGACCCGTTTGTGTCGTTGCTGTTGACCCGTTTGTGTCGTTGCTGTTGACCCGTTTGTGTCGTTGCTGTTGACCCGTTTGTGTCGTTGTTGACCCGTTTGTGTCGTTGCTGTTGACCCGTTTGTGTCGTTGTTGACCCGTTTGTGTCATTGCTGTTGACCCGTTTGTGTTGCTGTTGACCCGTTTGTGTCGCTGTTGACCCGTTTGTGTCGTTGCTGTTGACCCGTTTGTGTCGTTGCTGTTGACCCGTTTGTGTCGTTGCTGTTGACCCGTTTGTGTCATTGCTGTTGACCCGTTTGTGTTGCTGTTGACCCGTTTGTGTCGTTGTTGACCCGTTTGTGTCGTTGCTGTTGACCCGTTTGTGTCGTTGCTGTTGACCCGTTTGTGTCGTTGCTGTTGACCCGTTTGTGTCGTTGCTGTTGACCCGTTTGTGTCGTTGTTGACCCGTTTGTGTCGTTGTTGACCCGTTTGTGTCGTTGACCCGTTTGTGTCGTTGACCCGTTTGTGTCGTTGTTGACCCGTTTGTGTCGTTGCTGTTGACCCGTTTGTGTCGTTGCTGTTGACCCGTTTGTGTCGTTGCTGTTGACCCGTTTGTGTCGTTGCTGTTGACCCGTTTGTGTCGTTGCTGTTGACCCGTTTGTGTCGTTGCTGTTGACCCGTTTGTGTCGTTGCTGTTGACCCGTTTGTGTCGTTGCTGTTGACCCGTTTGTGTCGTTGCTGTTGACCCGTTTGTGTCGTTGACCCGTTTGTGTCGTTGCTGTTGACCCGTTTGTGTCGTTGTTGACCCGTTTGTGTCGTTGCTGTTGACCCGTTTGTGTCGTTGCTGTTGACCCGTTTGTGTCGTTGCTGTTGACCCGTTTGTGTCGTTGCTGTTGACCCGTTTGTGTCGTTGCTGTTGACCCATTTGTGTCGTTGTTGACCCGTTTGTGTCGTTGACCCGTTTGTGTCGTTGCTGTTGACCCGTTTGTGTCGTTGCTGTTGATCCGTTTGTGTCGTTGTTGACCCGTTTGTGTCGTTGTTGACCCGTTTGTGTCGTTGCTGTTGACCCGTTTGTGTCGTTGCTGTTGACCCGTTTGTGTCGTTGCTGTTGACCCGTTTGTGTCGTTGCTGTTGACCCGTTTGTGTCGTTGTTGACCCGTTTGTGTCGTTGCTGTTGACCCGTTTGTGTTGCTGTTGACCCGTTTGTGTCGTTGCTGTTGACCCGTTTGTGTCGTTGCTGTTGACCCGTTTGTGTCGTTGTTGACCCGTTTGTGTCGTTGACCCGTTTGTGTCGTTGACCCGTTTGTGTCGTTGCTGTTGACCCGTTTGTGTCGTTGCTGTTGACCCGTTTGTGTCGTTGTTGACCCGTTTGTGTCGTTGACCCGTTTGTGTCGTTGACCCGTTTGTGTCGTTGACCCGTTTGTGTCGTTGCTGTTGACCCGTTTGTGTCGTTGTTGACCCGTTTGTGTCGTTGCTGTTGACCCGTTTGTGTCGTTGCTGTTGACCCGTTTGTGTCGTTGCTGTTGACCCGTTTGTGTCGTTGCTGTTGACCCGTTTGTGTCGTTGCTGTTGACCCGTTTGTGTCGTTGCTGTTGACCCGTTTGTGTCGTTGCTGTTGACCCGTTTGTGTCGTTGACCCGTTTGTGTCGTTGTTGACCCGTTTGTGTCGTTGACCCGTTTGTGTCGTTGCTGTTGACCCGTTTGTGTCGTTGCTGTTGACCCGTTTGTGTCGTTGACCCGTTTGTGTCGTTGCTGTTGACCCGTTTGTGTCGTTGCTGTTGATCCGTTTGTGTCGTTGTTGACCCGTTTGTGTCGTTGTTGACCCGTTTGTGTCGTTGCTGTTGACCCGTTTGTGTCGTTGCTGTTGACCCGTTTGTGTCGTTGTTGACCCGTTTGTGTCGTTGCTGTTGACCCGTTTGTGTCGTTGCTGTTGACCCGTTTGTGTTGCTGTTGACCCGTTTGTGTCGTTGCTGTTGACCCGTTTGTGTCGTTGCTGTTGACCCGTTTGTGTCGTTGCTGTTGACCCGTTTGTGTCGTTGTTGACCCGTTTGTGTCGTTGCTGTTGACCCGTTTGTGTCGTTGTTGACCCGTTTGTGTCGTTGCTGTTGACCCGTTTGTGTCGTTGCTGTTGACCCGTTTGTGTCGTTGCTGTTGACCCGTTTGTGTCGTTGCTGTTGACCCGTTTCTGTCGTTGCTGTTGACCCGTTTGTGTCGTTGCTGTTGACCCGTTTGTGTCGTTGCTGTTGACCCGTTTGTGTTGCTGTTGACCCGTTTGTGTCGTTGCTGTTGACCCGTTTGTGTCGTTGCTGTTGACCCGTTTGTGTCGTTGCTGTTGACCCGTTTGTGTCGTTGCTGTTGACCCGTTTGTGTTGCTGTTGACCCGTTTGTGTCGTTGCTGTTGACCCGTTTGTGTCGTTGCTGTTGACCCGTTTGTGTTGCTGTTGACCCGTTTGTGTCGTTGCTGTTGACCCGTTTGTGTCGTTGCTGTTGACCCGTTTGTGTTGCTGTTGACCCGTTTGTGTCGTTGCTGTTGACCCGTTTGTGTCGTTGCTGTTGACCCGTTTGTGTCGTTGCTGTTGACCCGTTTGTGTCGTTGCTGTTGACCCGTTTGTGGGTTAGGTTTAATTGGGAGCGGGGCCCTCCTAAGAGGGCCACGAGGGGCACTGGCACAAGGGGGCTGTCCTTTAAAAAGGCTTTAATAAAAATCCTAAGAAATAAAAAGCAATTAAACAATTTTATTAAAAACAGCCTGACAGCAGAGCAACCGCCAGCGGGACAGATGGAGAGGAGATGCTAAAAGGGGAAGGGAGGTTAAAAGGCACAATAAATATATAAATATAAAAAGATAATTTAACATATAATAAATGTATATACACACACACATCTAAAACTTTAAAAAGATAAATAAATAGATAAGTGCTTTTAAAAAAAGAAATTTAAATAAATTAAGTACTAAGTGCTTTAAAATGTAAAAACATACAAAAATGGAAAAATGTGTAAAATTATGCCAAATAACCCTATCCAACTTCAGCCACACGGTTGGGAGTCTAAAAAATGGGCCTGTTGACCCGTTTGTGTCGTTGCTGTTGACCCGTTTGTGTCGTTGCTGTTGACCCGTTTGTGTCGTTGCTGTTGACCCGTTTGTGTCGTTGTTGACCCGTTTGTGTTGCTGTTGACCCGTTTGTGTCGTTGTTGTTGACCCGTTTGTGTCGTTGTTGACCCGTTTGTGTTGCTGTTGACCCGTTTGTGTCGTTTCTGTTGACCCGTTTGTGTCGTTGTTGACCCGTTTGTGTTGCTGTTGACCCGTTTGTGTCGTTGTTGACCCGTTTGTGTTGCTGTTGACCCGTTTGTGTCGTTGTTGACCCGTTTGTGTTGCTGTTGACCCGTTTGTGTCGTTTCTGTTGACCCGTTTGTGTCGTTGTTGACCCGTTTGTGTCGTTGTTGACCCGTTTGTGTTGCTGTTGACCCGTTTGTGTCGTTGTTGACCCGTTTGTGTTGCTGTTGACCCGTTTGCGTCGTTGTTGACCCGTTTGTGTTGCTGTTGACCCGTTTGTGTCGTTGCTGTTGACCCGTTTGTGTCGTTGCGGTTGTTGACTTATTTGTGTCGTTGCTGTTGACCGTTTGTGTTGTTGTTGTTAACCCGTTTATATCGTTGTTGTTGTTGACTTGCTTGTGTCATTGTGACTCACTTGGTTGCGAGTTTCATGCCACAGTCCTCTGAACAGTACTTGGAGCTGGTCCTTGCCAGTTGGACACATCCTGGTCCCAGACACTGACGCACAGCCCCGCCCACCTCCTTAGCCCCGCCCTCTCCTCCCCCCCGCTCGCTGTGACGCTCGCGCTCCCTGTGGCGCTGCTTGGCATTGTGACGGCGAGGCTTCACCTCCTCTTTAGGAGCAGAGACGGACTTCTGCAGTGGAGGACAGGTGAGTTAGTGAATGAGGTCATCAAGCAGGTGATCTGTGACATCATCAGTGACATCATCGGTCCTCACCTTCTTCTCCGGCTTCTTCTCTCGTCTCTTGACGTGTTTCACCTTCACCGCCTTCTTCCTCAAGGAGTCCGACTGACCGTCCTCTTCCTCGCTGTGCCACACCTGCAGACAGGAAGACGCATGACATCACCACACAGGAAGTGCCTGTTCTGGCAGCTGATTGGTTCAGAAACGCGTACTGACCAGGTCTCTGTATCCAGCGGCTCTGTACTGCTCATACAGCTCCAGCTCGCTCTCACTGAAGGCCACGTCTTCATCCTCCTCCTCTTCATCCTCCTCGTCCTCCGTCTGATACCCCGCCCCTTTCCTCGACAGGCCGCGCCCCCTGACACCGCTTCGACTCATCTCCTCCTCTTTGACACGAAGCATCTTCTACTCAGAGATCAAAAACGAATCAATACCAACATCACCATCAGAGAAAAATGACCCATCATCAATAAAACATCTTTAATATCTGAACGATCTCATGAATCATATCAAGTTCAAGCGATTTCGCCGTTGCCAGCTTGTTTTTTTGCAACCAGTGAACAGGAAGTGACCATATCTGGACTGAGGAGGAGTGACGTAGAGACGCCGTATAGAGACCTGTCAATCACCGTGTAGCCCCGCCCTAAAGCATCCCCTGTCTGTGTGACTCTAAATGGACCATAATGTACTAAATGAACATCATGCTGTATTGAAGAAGACTTGAAACTAGAGATTGAGACCATAAACTCATGTTTACAATGTTTACTGAGGTAATAAATCAAGAGAGAAGTAGAGTCATGTTCTCATAGACTTCTATACAACCAGAGGAGTCGCCCCCTGGTGGACACTAGAGAGAATGCAGCTTCAACACATTCATAATATTATAAAGTGTTATATATTGAAATGTTATGTATTTATAAATATATAAATATATCTATATAGATATATTTATATATTTATAGATATATAAACCTGAGACTCACCCGAGCTCGGACTTCACACTGCCGCTGACGACACTTCTGTCGGATCTTGTTGGGTCCTCCGAACTTCTTCATGTCTTTACAGAAGTCACACTGAGAGCAGTCCTCCGTCCTCAGACAGGCGTCACACTCCCCACACATCCGGGCCGAGCGCTTGATCTGGATCACAAAGAAACCACATATAATATAATATATATAATATAAATATATGGTTCATCCAGAGCCGGGTCACAGGGACAGCAGGGTGGTCCAGAGGTCCCTGTGACCCGGGTAAGCCTTCCCAAGACCAGAAGATTCTGGTTTACTACCAACTGGACGAACCCAAAAAAAACTCCAATTGGTGGAGTCCAGGAGGATCCAGACCAGATCCCAGGTCCCTTGAGACCTAAAGCAGCGTCTCTAAGACCGTGTTCACTCTACGAGCAACAGAACCACATCGTCTGCAAAGAGACGGATTTCTGAAGTCCTCAAACCGGACCCTCTCCTCCCCCAGGTGGACCATG